>CAJVPZ010000138.1:0-24457 GCA_910592135.1 Racocetra fulgida | reverse complement strand
AACCTTGAAACATACCCGGTACAAATCAAGGGGGGTACAAATCAAGGGGGGTACCTTATACGGCGTTTTACGGTAATTCCATAAACGAATCCGTTGCATAAAAGAACTAATCTTTGTTAAACCATATACTGCATATTTTTGATCTGGTGCATATTTTTTTGAGAAAAAAAAAAAGATTGAAATTTAGATGAAATCTTTGTTTCTTATGCACTCTGATTTATTATTAGAATCTGTAACTTGAAACTCCTGTTGAATGATTTTTAATTTGTTAGATGCATCAAGTAAATAATAATCAATATACGTACGTATCAAACGATGAAATTACATAGTATTAATTTGTTTATAATAACTTGTTATAAATCATATGAACTTATGCACTTAATAAAGATAAATATTTCCATCTTTCATTAAATTACAAATTTGATAAAAAAAGACCCGTTACTATATCGATATAATATAATATCGATACGTATAATATCGATATAATATAATATCGATACGTATAATATCGATATAATAATAATAATAATAATAAAGATAAAGCTATACGTATAGTAATCTATATATCATATATATATCATATATATATATCATCTATATCATATATATATCATACGGTATATATAGTGATGCTAAACGGCTCAATCGGCTTGTATATTCAGTATAATAAAAACCGATTAATCAATAGAGCCGATGAGCCGATACGCATCTCTAGGTATATATCATATTAATACATCCAAATACTCAATATACTAAAGTATACTACTAAAATACTCCAATAATACACCAAAAGACAAAATAAATCGCTAAATAAATCATTAAAATAAATCACTAAAATAAATCAATAAAATAAATCACCAAAATAATATATATATATATATATATCTTATTAATATAA
The DNA here is from genome assembly GCA_910592135.1 of Racocetra fulgida. Taxonomy (NCBI): domain Eukaryota; kingdom Fungi; phylum Glomeromycota; class Glomeromycetes; order Diversisporales; family Gigasporaceae; genus Racocetra; species Racocetra fulgida. Next base: position 23,559 of record CAJVPZ010000138.1, on the reverse strand, counting down.
ACCTGGGCATGAATCACAAATCAAATCAAAGATCCAATAAATAAATATATTCCGTTTAATATTCGTTAATATTCGTTAATATTCATTATTAATATTCGTTAATGTTCATTATTAATATCCATTATTATTAATATTCGTTATTATTAATATTCGTTAATATTCGTTAATATCCGTTAATATTCGTTTAATAGGACGTGTGATTTAAACATAACTTTAGGATAATATCATGAGCAAAAAATTGTTTAGTGCGATAATTTGTTTATATTGGTGTTCATAAGCAATCGGCATTACACATGAAAAAAAAATAATAAATCACCGCGTTGTATATCATGATACGTTTACTTGCATCTCTTATACATGTTCTATAAATATTCCATGTCGATATCTAATATTTATTTATTTATTTATTTTCTTTTGTAACATTTTGTATGACTAATAATAATTTTAATCCATTAAGACGATATATTTTTTCGTGTGTTCTTTGGTAAGGCTTATTTTTGCTGATTACTGGATTAGCTAAAAAATCTAAACAAAATTGCAGTTAATGTTTATATTTTGACTTTGTGTGTTTTTTTTAAAAAAAGATCTCGGCTCTCGTGGACATTTATCGTAATACGAAAAATAAGAATTTTAATTTGTGCATAACAAAAAAAATATTGAACTCTGTTAATAAAAAGTTAATAATATAGGGAATACGTATAAGAATTAATGACTTAAATGATTTAAATGATTTAATAATTTAATGATTTAAACGATTTAAACGATTTAAACGATTTACCGATTTAAACGATTTAATAATTTAATAATTTTAATGGTTTAACAGTGATTATAAAAAAAAAATCCTAAAAAAGTTAAAAAGTTTAAAAAATTCTAAAAAAGTTTAAAGAAAAAAAAATTATTAATTTTTTTCCGGTGTGGAATTTTCATTTTATAATGAGTACGTTATCACTAATTTATCAAAATGCTATCAATTTCAATCGTCAAATAGTAATTTGTTGTAATAATAACCCGTTGTACCACTTTAACGTTATAGGATGTGTAATCTAATTATACATAAATGGGAGGCGCGGAAAAACTCAACTTTTGTTAAGTATTTTTTGTTCTATAATTATATTTGTATTTATCAGATGAACAGAAGACGTGGTACATGGATTTCGTCTCCTGTTTAAACAAATATTTTCTTGATTTAATCTTGTAAGGTTTCTAAAAGAATTTGGAAAAATTCTTTCTTCTAAAAGAAAAAATTTTTAACTTCTGGAAATATTGTACGTATCAGGATATCGGGTTCCGGTTCCAGGGGATTGACTTATTAGTGATTCGTGGTTATCTTTAGATTTTTAGTAACACTAAAATAACACTAATAAAACTAATAATAACATTAAATAACACGAATATTCACTAATAAAACTAATAATAACATTAAATAACACCAATATTCACTAATAATAACATTAAATAACACCAATATTCACTAATAATAACATTAAATAACACGAATATTCACTAATAAAACTAATAATAACATTAAATAACACCAATATTCACTAATAATAACATTAAATAACACGAATATTCACTAATAATAACACTAATAATTACACTAATAATAACACTAATAACCGCTAGTAACATTAATACGTAATTTTAGTGATGCTAATAGGTGACACCAGTGACTCTAGTAACTCTGGTGACGCAAATGACGCTAGTGGCGCCAATGACGCAAGTGACTTATATTGACTTATATTGACTTACAGTATATTGCAAGGGAATATCGATATACATTGTTAAAGAATCATACAGATAATACTATCAATAATACTGTCAATAATACTGTCATCAGTGATAGATAGAGTGCGCATACATTACAAAAGATTAAAAAAGATTACAAACCCAAAAGAATAGATAAAGTGCGCATACATTACAAAGATTACAAAGATTACAAAGATTATAATAAAGATTATAATAAAGATTATAATAAAGATTATAAAGATTATAATATAAAGGATTCGCTAAATGAATATGTACTATAAAGTTATTATTATTACAAAGTTATTACAGTAATTACAAAGAAGAAAAAAGAATTATAGAATGGTGCACGCATACATTAACAAAGAATCATAGAATATAGAATACATTATAATGAAAAAAGTAAGTTACACCAATTGCTGTATATCCTTAAACTTTCTTTTAAACAAAAGACAAAATGATCTGATACCTTTTATCGAATCATTTTAGCCTCGATATACGCATAATTTCCTTTCTTTACTCTAATAAATCCGTATTTGTTCGATTTTTTTTTTGGTTTAATTTAGCGCGTGATCTTTCGCTTATATCTTTCGGTTATGATATTAACAAATTGGGTCGTGTATTATTCTTATCGGATCAATTAAGATTTCTGATTCGCGAAGTAAGATTATGATAAATAATTCTTTTTGTAAGAAGATTACAGAATTCATTTTTGAAAACCTGTTCGAAGCCCTGATCAATTAATCCTAAACCCTGAATCTCGTGAAAAATATCAAATTATTTGCAGATAAAGTTCCTTGATAGGGTGTTGTATCATATGCTGGTGTGCCTGTATGCATTCAGGCTTCTAACCCTTACATTATAATTGTCCAAATTTGTCTGTCTAGGTGTTTGATTCTCTACTTTTATACTTTCCTTTATACTCTTGTTTTATTGTTTTATACTCTTGCTTTATACTCTTGTTTACACTCTTGTTTATACTCTTATTTTAGTTTTATGTTTTATACTCTTGTTTTATATTCTTGTTTTATATTCTTGTTATATAATTTTCTTACTCTTATACTTTTATACTCTTTCTTATACTTTTATACTCTTTCTTATACTTTTTTTTATACTTTTATATACTTTTATTCTTTTTGGTACACTTTCATACAATTTCGATCTATATTTAAAAAATCCAAAGTATCAAGTTATAATAAGTAATACGTACGTACGTACGTACGTAGTAAGTTATAATAAAAGTTATTAAAAGAATAAATGATAAACGATAAACGTAATCATTCATGCAACAAAAGTTTCACGTATTAAAAATTGTGTAGTACACATATGCAATAATCTGTAAGTAGAGGAATCCCCGGCCGTATCGCCCACAATGTACAATATATTTTTAATGAGTTTTTTTATAATAATAAGCCTGCATTTAAAAAAATTGTGCCTGCATTTAAAAAAATGTATACGTATTAAAATGTGGAGATTCGTTATTAATATGAATACACGTAAATGTTGAAATGTGATATAAATGTATGTGTGTGAGTATATGTGTAGTGTACGTACGTATGATGTATATGAGTATGTATATGAGTATGTATATGAGTGTGTATTTGAGTATGAGTATGTGTATGAGATGTGTAAGAAAATACGTATAATATAATGTAATATGTAATATGGAAATATATACGTAGAAATAACAACAATAATAAAACAATAATAGTATATCGGTATCGATATAATAACAAGTTAACGTCTACGTACGTATAATAATAATAATAATAATACTTATCATTATTATTATTATTATATATTATCATTATTATTATCATTATTATTATCATTATTATTATCATTATTATTATTATTATTATACGTATTATATTATTGTTATTTATTTTTATCGTTATTATCCAATGAGTAAACGATTTTTTATAAATCTTATCAAACAGCATCTAAACAAAATCCGTGGATTTTGAAAATAAGTTTTTTTTTGTGTAATTTTGTGTAATTTTAACGCAAAGTTGTTTATTTGTTGACTACTTTATTGATAATAAACAAATTAATACGTAAACAAAAAATATATATATGATTGGAGAAAATGAGTAATTTGATCATCCGTGTGGCAGAGAATTAAAGAAGTAAGAGAAACCAGAGTACGTAATCAAATGTGATAAGCGAAAATCTGATCAATTTCCATAACGTTAGTTTCTTACAAACTTTTTTTTTTTTTTTTTTTTTTTTTTTGTACAAGTGAACACAATTACGGAACGCCAATGGTATCATCCGTCAAGTTGTTCATCAATTTCTAGATTTTATCATTTAAGGGGGCGGTGTGACCATAAACAAATTAAAACTCTTAATCATTGAGATGAGCCCCTATGGTCGGATATAACACACTATAGGATATTATAAGGGTACTATAGGATACAAAGGAGAGAATGTAACTAGAAAAAAAGGAGGGGGATATTATGTTTAGGAGTTTAGTATAAACAAACAAAAATATTAACAGCTCGGGGTAGGCTACTCAAGTAAGATTACGATAATACGATAATTAATTAAGGTATCTACTACGTATCGATAATTATCAAATAATTATCAATAATTATCAATAATAATTAATAATCATTTTACCGATAATTTATTGAATCATTATCGAATCATTACCGATAATTATTCGATAATTACCGAGTGATATAAACAAAAAAAAAAAATCGCCAACACTAAATTCTTGCTAAATTCTTGCTAAATACCGGCTAAGTGCCGACTAAATGCCGATTAAATGCCGACTAAATGCCGATTAAATGCCGACTAAATGCCGTAATAAATATATATATAATATATTTGATATCTACCTACTACGTAAGTGTATGTATGTAAAAAACATACTACCGGTAATAAAACATACTAATAAACATTACCACGAACTGATAAACGACTGATAAACGACTGATAAGCGTTATTGATAAACTTATTGATAAACACTAATAAACGTTTATAATCCCAATAAAATGATAGTCAAAGTACATTTATGTGATTATTTAAAAAAATTTTTATCAGATTTCTATGTAGCTAACCTTAGTCGATAAAGTGCGTTTAATATGTGTTTAATATGCCAGAGTAAGATCTGTTTATTGATAAATAAGCAATGTTTTGAGAAATGTTTGGTTCTCATAGACATCAAATCCGATTATGGATAAAATGATAATGGGGGTTATGGATCACAAATGCTGGCGGGTAAGGGGTAATTAAAATTATACGTACGTACGTACGTGCTTATGCGCTATTTGATATACGAAGCGTACTACTACTGGTTGTCACCAAGCAAAGCGGCAGTCAAAAATAAACAGAATAATGTATGTGAGCAAATGCTACGTCGATTATTTGGTTCATTTATTTACTGTACTGTTCTGTTTACACCTTGATTATTATTTGTTTGTCTCCAATTTGAATAAAATTCTGCAGTACTCCTGCGGTAATGTCTATCGGATCGCGGCAAAGGATCGTGGGCGCTTTACATATTCTTTTTATTGTATAAGCTTACCATCTCAGTTACCTTGCATCCGAAATATAATAATTACAAATATTACGGACAATTTATGAACTGCAAGCCGTGCGACATATCCAATATTACTCTATTATTATTACTCTATGATTTATTACTGTTATACAATAAATATTACTGTAATATTTTAGTAAATAAATATTTCAATAATTATGTCAATAATATTTCTGTAATAAATATTTCAATAACTATTTCAACAATAATATTACAATATTATTACAATATTATAATCACCCTTCTTATTTGTTCTTCCCGCCATCGACTGACCTAAAGTAGTTATATCCACGAAAGAATTCCATCCACTTCTTAAAGATAATTCTTGAGATGACACTCCTTTCTTTCTTCCATTTATAGGTTCCGATTTTTTTTTTTTGTATACGTATGAGAAAATGTTGATATCGGGTAAGATGTTTGTATGACAAAGTAAATGAATCAATAATATTTATTTATATGCTGCATCTATCAAATCATACATCAGTTTTTTTAATCAGTAACAAGATAACCAACTCGTTTCTGGTCAAAAGTTTATATCATGTGATTATATAAAAAGTTTATCAGAACTAATATCAGAAATTAAAAAAGGATCTGCCCCTTGAATGGTTTTAGAATGCGATTAGTAAACATAAAAATAAACATAAAAAAAAATTTTTTTTTTTTTGATTAAAAATTATTGAAAGTGAACGTGAACGAACAAGGCGTTTGATTGTTTATATTAACAAATTTGCCATTATTATTTTTATCAATTTTGAATAATACAATGAATGAATAATATTTGTCAAAGTGTTTGGTTTTGTTAAATGGATTGGTTGATGAACCGCCATAAAAATTTAGGTGGTGCAAAAAATTACTATTCATGATTATTCATGACCTTTTGATTACCTTTGATTACCTTTTGATTATTATTTTTTTTTTCTGATCATTTTTTTGATGACCTTTGTGAATGTTTACAATCTCCTAAACCTATTTGGGTTTTGTACTTTCTATAACCTGTCATTCTGTAAAAAGATAAAGTTTCGGCATACCCATTAAACATCGTCAAACATTTACGCTGTGCAATAAAATTACATATACATTCGGTAAAATTTTCCTAGAAACAAATATACAGTACATTTCGTTAGTTAGAATTTAAAATCATTGATTAAAATAATCGATTTAAAAGTAATCGAATTTAAAATAATTGAAATAATTGATTTAAAAAATTGATTTAAAATAATCGATTGAAATAATCATTGATTTAATCAATTAATTTACTGCAACTACAGTATATATATGATAAATAACTGATAATAAATAGAATAAAATAAAGTAAAATAAAATAAAATAGTGCCGACACACATACATCTATATATTACCTTCCTTGGATAATGATTGCTATTTGAGTGATTTAAGAAATAATTTTTAGAAATAGATTTTACGTAGAAATAATTTTAGAAATAATTTTAGAAATAATTTTAGAAATTAAGAATTATTTTCTACGTACGTACGTACGTATGTATGTATATGCTTATGTACTTATGCGTAGTGTAGTGATGAGACGATGATGCTTTACGTGGTCACTCCTTGAATGTTTAAAATGTAAAAGTACGAGTTTCGCACCTTGTAAACCTTGTAAACCTTGTTGTCGTAACCTCTAAATAATCTCCTTGTTTGGATGTCTCAGATAAAGTTTATATTTACAGGTTGTCACAGGCAAATCATGGAGGAATATGGTTAACCAATGATTTAAATACATTCTCCCAAAAGAGCATTGATCGACTTTTTTCTTTAAAAAAAAAAACAAGAAGAGTTCTTGAATCTTTGTGTTTCTTTTACGATATCCTAAGATATCCTAAATACCTTTATTTAATATTTTTAATACGTAATATTTTTTTTTTAATATATCTTTATTAATATTTTTTATTAATAATACCCTTTATGATAGATCACCTGTGTCAAAAAAAAACTAGTATCTAAACCGATAAAAACTAGTTATTTATTCAAAAAGATTTGGAATTTAGGTACTTGTTTACTGAAATATCTAAAATATCCAAAATATCTTCCGGCGTTCCCCGTATTTCTTTTTGTTTCGAAAGAAAGGGAAAAAAAAAACCTGTTTGAACTGTTTCGATTTTTTTTTCGATGACATATGACATTAAATCCAAAATTAGATTAGCCAAAGATTGTTCTCCCACCGAATAATCGAGTAGATCATTCATTGGTGAACATTCTATTATATAGTACAAGTTCAGTGTTCCTATTTTAGATATATGACTCCTTGTGTTACATTTACGCGAGTCGCGAACCATTTGTCACCGGTCTTTTAAATTTTCCTGATTCAGTTATTTGAACAAAACTACTCCGACCCAATCTAAAAAAAAGTTTTTTTTTTTTTTTTTTATGTATCAATATGCAATTGTTAAATTACTAGGTCACATCGATATTGTTAATAACATAATATATAATGTTAAATAATGTTAATATATATGTATAATGTTAATATATATGTATAATGTTTAATATTGTTAATTATCTTGTTACAAAAATATAGATGACAGGTCTGACATGATTATTAGAATGTATGTTTATTAGAAATGTTTTTTAGGAATGTGTTTATAAAAGTTTATTCGCATATTTATTCTCGCATATATTTATTCGCATATATTTATTCGCATATTTAATCGCATATTTATTCTCGCATATTTAATCGCATATTTAATCGCATATTTAATCGCATGTTTATTCGCATGACGTGAAGTTCTCGAACTTCCTTCAAGTCTTCTTTTGCATTAAACTAATTAAAATTAATATAAAAATTAATAACACGAGTAAAATCATCAATTCTGTATTAGTATCGTTTAAGGTCACATATTGCCACACATTATACATTTACTCTGCGCGTGGCCCTTGCGTTTCTTGCTTACTCGTGCTTTGTTAGTGATTCGTTCTTTTGTGTACTCGGGAACTTTTTGGCGTCGTCCCGATAAATTGATACTTATACAAATACTAATATAGTATTATTCACTCAGGTGTTTCTGTTCAGGCGTAGTTATATAATTGATCAACCTTTCCTTATTGATGTGTAAGTCTCTATGTAATTGATTAGTCAGTTTTTTTTTTTTTTCTTTGTATCTTATCTTTTTCCTATTCTTTACCTCTTCTCTCGATCAAAAAGATATCTATCTCTAGTATTTTTAGTGAAACCGCCCAGAAATTTTCATTGATTTATAATACAATATAATTATATTATAATATTATTATAATATTATTCTAATATTATTATAATATTATCTAATATTTGTAATACGTATAATATACGATATAACATAATGTAATATAATATCGATATAATGTAATATATATAATAATAACGATAGTGATAATGTAATATAGTAAATCCAGCAGTAAATACAGTACAGTGAATACAGTGAATACAGTAAATGCAGTGAATACAGTAAATACAGTGAATACAGTAAATACGTACAGTAAATACATACAGTAAATGCAGTAAAAATATTTGAACTTTAATTTTTTTAAATCATTTAGACGAGTCTCAGTCAAAAGAGAGAGTCTAAAATATAATATATAATCAACAATATATTATTCTAATTTTCATTGAAGCCTTTTATTTCGCACTTCACCAATAAAATATTAGATCATTTATAATTTCTGGTAAAGATGACCTCCTGTCTAATCCATTTTGAGGAAAGAGAGACTCGAAGAATGAGTGGTGCAGAATGCATACATGCAAAATAGAAAGAAAAAATATAAACAATATGCAATTTAAATATACATGTAATTTTAATTTATGCTAACCCCCGCATAATGCAGGATACCCTTGCGCTAACTTGCGTAATGATGATAAGCGAATTAATTTATTTATTAATTTATTGATTAATTATTTATTTTGATTTATTTATTTATTTTTTTCTTTCACAGGTTCATTCGTACGTACGATAAAACCGAAAGGAGGTACTAAAGAAATAAAATTAATTTCTGTTTATTGCCAAGAGATCATTTGTTTAATGATTCATTTCTAAATTCTTATTAATAATAGATTTCATTAATTTTTTTTTTTTTTCAAAAATAGCTTCAGTAAATCATTTTATCAAACATTTTATTTATTATTAACGTTTCATAAAACGTTTTTTTTTTTTTCTTGTTTATTGCGTTCCAATGCGTTCAGTGCGTCCAGTGCGTTCAATGCATCCAGTGTGTATGTTAATAAAAAATATATATACAGATGTTTCCAATAATGGTTAGCACCTGAATTGGGAAAAAAACCTCCGATGTATATGTCATTTTTGTAAATCTTTATATTAGTTGTTTTTTTTTGTCAAACATTATTAAAAAAAAAATAATAATAATAGGAATTATTTATTTAACGCATTTTATAAATTTCATTATATATATATATATGCAACATGTAATTATCTGTAATAATATGTATATATGTAACTATTTGTTAATGTAATGTATGCAATGTAAAATAAAGAATTAAAGAAAAAAAAATAACTGTTTATGTGATGTTTTAAAGTTGAGTTTGACAATGTATCGATAATTCATCTTCCCTCGTACTTGACTCTTGATCAAAACACATAATAACAGCATTTTTTTTTTTTTTTGATTTGACCTATTTTCGGCTATAAACTATTTACTAAATCACAAAAAGCTGCTTGATTGCTTTGATAAATAATAATGTATGTGACTATAAATGTGTATATGCAATGATATCATTTTTTATAATTTTGGGTAATGAATTTATGCTTGAACACAAATTGTTTTTCATAAATACAAGTTTTGTCACTTGATTGGTATTAATTTGTCACTCCATTCATCACATTTTTATCGTTAGCAAAAAAAATTTGTTTTTTTTATGATAATCGTGGTGACTCAAAAAATTATAAACGAGACGAGACATTTACTTACTTGCTTACCCTGTCACAAAGTACTTACGAAACATGTAAAAAAATACCGTTATATTTTAACGTATTTGCCGAGTAAATGAAACAATGAAGTAAATATTTGATCAAAGATGTACCAAAGATGTACCAAGGATGTAGGTAGAGTCTGACCAAAGATGTAGAGTCTGACCAAAGATGTAAAGTTTGACCAAAGATGTAAAGATCGTAAACATTAATGATTTTAAGCAATTTTTAATGATGGACAAAAGATCATTAAGAGAGTTACGTAAAATTATAGATGATCATGCGGTTAACAAGTCTAATAATTATCAAATTAAAAATGTATGCATACATGCATTTATATGCATTTATACACATAAATTTACATACGTTCACATATATATTTTTATGTACCTCTTAAATCTCTCAAATGGAAATTACTTCGACCTTGTGGTAGTGGTAATAGAAATACAAAAATAGAAATAGTTATTATATTACACGCGCATATATTTACATCGTTCGTAACGAAGAGAATATCAATCATATCAATCAGGAAACAATATTTTGTGATCTCGTTCTCTAAACTATTATTTAATACTATTATTCTTCAAAAGACTGAAAAAAAGGAAAATCTAAAGAAGGAAAGTCTAAAGAAGGAAGAGTATTAAAAATAAAAATATCTTACAGTCCATCTTACAGTCCATCTTACAGTCCATCTTACAGTCCATCTTACAGTCTATTATGGTTGACATACATAGCATCTTTTAACATAATAACTTTTTAACATAACAAACATAATAGCATAATTATTACGCATGATTCGAATTTAAGAATGAACAGAAATAAATAATGATTGGATAGGGTTAAAAGATGTACGACACAGTAATTTATTACGCATGTAAGCGGTAAATTATCATGTACGCACAAATCAGTAATGTAATGAGTATCTTTGGTTGTCACCTTCTTAATTGATGATAGTCGATGATAATTTACTGTTTTTAAACACTGAACTCGCAGCAGGGTCTTGCCATAATATTAATACATGTTCATGTAAAAAAAATTTTTTTTTCCTTGCCAGATTTTTAAGAATAATAATTGAGCATGGGTGATGTACTTGGCATATGAATTATTGAATTATATTGAACTCTATTGAACTATATTGAATTATATCGAATTATATTGAATAATATCGAATTATATTGAATTATTACATTTCGTACATCTAACAACTAAGTATAGTACATATAATAAATACATAAATACATATAGTACATTAAACACGGGAATCTTTATTCATTCTCTCTCTATCCATAAATGTATCCATCCATAAATGTATTGATTGAGATGGTCAAAAGAAGATCTTGCATATTCAGATATTCAGATATACATCATTTGGCTGGCTGTAATGCGTATGTAACTGTTATAAAGATTTAAACTGACATGGGCTAAAAAATCTTGTTTTTTAACCAGATGGATTTACAACTGGCATACCCATAGCAAACAATTTGAACACAATGGGACATTCTTTCGCTCTATTTTTCACTTTCACTATACAAAGACAAACAAGAAAAATAACCAATCCTAAAATAACAACAATCGTCGCAAATCTTTTCCTAACTAACTATAATTCGAATAATGAAACTCAAACATCTAATACAATATCTAATACAACACTAACACCCCAACATATCCAACTCACACTCGACATCCAATATTGAAAATCTACAAACATTACCCGACACAATTAACACACCCGTGACAACCAATTTAGTTCATTTTCACGAGAGATTCTAACCATCTAAATAATTAGATTTACTATTTGGCGGATAAGAAATTCGGCAAATAGATTAAATAGAATATTCGATAAACAATTATAAATTTAAAACATTTAAAAATTTAAAAAAATTTAAAATTTATTAAAATATAACAAGGATAGGATAAATAAATAAAAGAAATAAAAAGAAAAAAAAGAAAAAAAAGAAAAAAAAGAAAAAAAAGAAAAAAAAGAAAAAAAAGAAAAAAAAGAAAAAAAAGAAATAAAAAGAAATAAAAGAAACAAGAGAATAAAGAAAAATTTAGAGGAATAAAGGAAATTTAGAAAAATAAAAGAAATAAAAGAATTTGGAAAAATAAAATAAAATAAAAAAAGAGATAACAACAATATTCAATGACATATTAATGACATATATAATAACTTATTTGTCATTTAAGAGACAATGGATTTTGATTCGTCATTGTCAAATCACCAAATCACCGGGATTTCTTATATTAGTTTGGAATGATGTTTCGTTCAGAAATCCACAAATAGTATATAGGGGGGTGTGCAATCTCCGAATATCAACCCAAACAATTCATCTTCAGGGTAATCCCTATTATCTTATCATCTTTTAATATCTTTTAATAATAGCTTTTAATAGTATCTTTTAATAATATCTTTTAATTATCTTTTAAAATAAAATAATCTTTTAAATAAAATAATCTTTTAAATAAAATAATCTTTTAAATAAAATAATCTTTTAAAATAAAATAATCTTTTAAATAAATAATCTATTACTTTTATAATATCTTTTATATACCTTTTATCTATTAAATAATTATAATTACGAACGGAACGGATGACTCGTGTCTCTTAACCTTTTTGTTCGTTCAAACAATTGTAGGCATATAGCGCATACCATTTCGAGTTTGGTCCGGTAGTATTTCTGTATAATTCTGTAAATTACAGTAGATATAAATGTTTATATGTGTTTATATTACGCAACAAAATGCAACTTTTCTGCAACCACAATAGATTCTCGATAGATATGCAGCTTTCTTTAGATATTCAATAAACACCACGACGAGTTTGAAAAAAAAATTTTTTTTTTTTTTTTGATACTCTTATACAAACATACATATATGTAAATATATTATAATTTTTTTAAAACCGATTAATGTACATAGTGTGCTGTTCTTCTTCAACAATCTACAGTACATATCAACGTACATACTGATACCGAATACTTTTAACTTGTATGCGAGCTTCTTGTCTCCGTAGTCTCTTGTTATAAATCGACTCGATTTTTTTAATCCGATAATAATTTTTTAAATATCAATATCAATATTCAATATATTTTTAATATTACGTTAGTGATAAAATCCAATAATCAGATAAAATAAGATAAAATAAAATAGAGTATATTACTTTATATTTCTGATCCATTATGTGATATAATTTATCAGTTATTACAGTTATTAGCCGTTCTTTAAGTTTATAAAATAAACTGATTGACTTTCAAAGTTTATTTAATACTGGTGCGTGAACACAAGACGAATAATAAATTTGCAACAGGAATTTGACAAAAAAGGTCAAATGATTTTTTTTGCATCTGTTTTCAAAATTGTGTTTGTGTCGCTCGTTTCTTGTACTTGTGTGCCCTCTCTTTTTTTTTCCCTTACACTGATCATTTCTCTTATTATACTTACTATATTATTCAACTATATTACTCAATTGATTATACTACTATATTACTTATTATTACTTATATTACTATATTATCTACTATATTACCTTATTATATTACCTTATTATATTACTATATTACTTACTGTATATATTTTGTATATAGTAATCAATTTTTTCGTTTCAATTGGTCCTGGGTCTCTGTATCGGCACCAATAAGATTTATCTTACTCAAACAATCTTAAATGATATTTTCGATGTTTATCTCTATTCTGCTTGATGTCGTTGTTGTAACGCTACTTTATTTAATTTATATTTACCGACTTCTCTTCTTTCCTTTATTTTTATATTTAGTATTTTTAGTTTACCTTTTTATTATATATAATATTAATTCTATTAATACTATTAATAAATCACCTGTCACGCTTTTAACCAACACCATGTTCGTTATAATATAAATCCACCTTTCTTCCACTCCTGAGCCTCCCTTTCTTTGCTCTTAATTGCATATTATCGTACAGATTACGGGTGAATATATATTATACTTTTTTTTTTTTTTTTTGAATATATATATAGCGTTGTTCATCCCGTTCCCCGGGCTATCTTCAATTGAATCGTCTTCGAATCAAAAAATAATAAAAACGCAGGCAAAAAAAAATAACTTTTATTGTCTGCCAAAAGAAAGATTCTTTCAAAAATAATTCTTGATTTAATCTTTAATTGCTTTTGACAATTCACGTTAAATCTTTATTTTTTTTTTCCCTCCCTCTTGTATATTCTTTTCCCCCGTTCGCATAGACTGAAATAATAATAGATTTCGAAACCATAATAGAAACTGTTACATCGAAGAAAAAAAAAAAAAGAAGAGAGCATTCTGAAACATTGCTAATAACCTAATAACCTGAAACTTTTTTTTTTTTGTACTGTACAAATTTCAATAGACTTTTTTTCACTTCCATCTATCTAAAAAAAAAATCTTCACACGCCTGAATTAAAAACCATCATTTACAACTGAAATCGTGAATAATAAATAAATACTTTAATTTTATTCAACATTTTTATCTAATCCTTGTTTCTACGCCCCTTTTCCAATACGATTTTCTCCTCGTGTCGGCTACCTCCTTTCCGCTACCGAAACTGACTTATAAAAAAAACACAAAGGGACAATAGTACTATTATAAAAAAAAAACAAGAGTTTTGGACGGGATACACCTCTTTTTTTAAAGTAAAGCACCCCAAAAAAAATATAACAAGCAGACTTTTTTACTCGGACTAATAATCCACCTTTATTTTCGGTACGTATATTATTAACTCTTATCAACTGTTTTTGGTTGCCCTATTTATTAATTTTTGCACGACAATCCTTATTATGTATAAGATTTATAAATAATAAAGATTCTATAAATATATTTCTCTTTTTTTTTTTTTCCTTGAAAAAAAAAAAAAAGATTTTTTTTTTTTTATCCATCTATTTCGTTCTTTCATTTAATAACAATAATATATAATATATATATATATATATAATATATATATAATATATATAATATATATATATACATACACACACACACAAAAAAAAAAAAAAAACAAAAAGAAAAAAAGAAATCAAAAGAGAAAAAAAAAAAAAAAATAGAAAATCGAAATCATTTTTTACAGTCAGTCAGTCATTCTTTCTCGCGGTTATTATCCACTTTAAATTAACAGGCTCTCTCTTCATTTCATCGCTTCGTCATCGCTTCATCATCATCGTTCATCCGTTATCGTTTATCGTTTATCGTTCGTGTGGTTCTACCTTCCAGTAACAAAATTTTTTTTTTATTATAATTATAGGTGTGTATTTAGGCCATATTTGTCGCCCTTGGAAGAAATTTTCGGATCTTATTCCTTTGGGTATCTATACAGTCATCACTTTACCTATATCAGAAACTATATCCCCCTTATTATATCCCTTCCTCCGTATATAGAAATTTTTTTTCCTTAAACTCCAACCAATCCTATTACACACAATTTTCTCACGCCACAATTCAACTACAAGTCCGACCAACCAAATTCCTCTGAACACCATCAACTGCAACTATCCTTGCTCCTGTCCGGCTGGTTGCTGAAAAATATAAATTTCAAACAGAACAGATTGGCGGTACATACAGACGCTTACATAGACATTATACGCGACAACTTTTCATTTATGGCTGGTTTCCAGAATTCAAATAAGCTTTTCACCGATTCATCTAACACCAATCCTGCATTAACAACTGCCAGCACTCATTTCTCACCACCACAACACCCAACTACGCCGACTTCTCCGGCTCCTTCGTTCTCTAACACCACGACGTCTCCAAACAACAAGCCAAACTCTCCTCGAAATATCAGTATACCTTCCACCACGTCGACAAACACGCAACCTTCGAATAATACCTCCTCCAGCACCCAGAACTCTACTGCTGGTCCACGTTCTTTAACCTCGACCGCTACTCAGACTCCTCCTTCTGCTTCCGGTCCCCATTCGGCTTTTACTCCTTATAACCAGGCTCCTCAACACCCTACTCCGGTAACCACCCCTACTACTACTAAAAGCTCTTTACCTCAAGAAGCCTCAGCAATGATGACTACTCATTTAGAAAACAACGGTAGTACTATGATTTATCCTCAACATCATTTTGCTAACCCTACCACCCACCCTTTTTGGACTCCTTACTTTGGTGGTGGTAACCCTGCAAATGGTGCTACTGTTTTATCCGCTAATGGTGGTAGTGCTTTCGTTCCTGCTGTTGGTTACGGTAGTGCTGGTTCAGGAATGGCTCAAGGTCATACTCCTCGTCCAAAACTTACCACTACTATATGGGAAGATGAAGGAACTCTATGTTATCAGGTTGACGCTCGTGGTATCTGTGTGGCTAGGCGACAAGGTATATATATCTCCTCTTGAACTTTATAAACGCGCTTTAATTTTTTCAATCATTTATTATGTTATGATATTATGATATTATGTTATGATATTATGAATTCGTGACATAATATTTGATCATATGATTTCTTTAACCTCAACCAACGTTGATCTTTACTTAATATTATTTTATCTTTAACCTATCCCAAACTTTCGGACTTTTTTTTACCTGCAGATAACGACATGATCAACGGAACGAAATTATTAAATGTTGTTGGAATGTCACGTGGTAAACGAGATGGTATTCTTAAGAATGAAAAAGGTCGAGTCGTCGTGAAAGTTGGGGCTATGCATCTAAAAGGTGTTTGGTAAGTTTCTTCTTTAGATTTATTAAATTATTATTATTATTATTACATCTCTTTATTACGCCTTTATTTGTGGCGGTTTTTTTTCATCTTTGAAATTATCTTTGATGTCATCTTTGATGTTTGTTTGATCTTGTGCTCATCTTGTGACCTGATCCGTTTTTTGATCTCGCATCTTGTTGATCATCATCGAACTTGAATCACTTGAACCTTTAACAACAATAATAATTAATAATAATAATTAATAGTACCAAGAATTAATAATTGTAATTATAATTATAATAATAATAATAATTATTATTATTATAATAAATAATAATTATGATTAATCATAGTAATTATTATTAATCATAGTTAGTAATTATTATTATGATTATCAATTACTATTTACTATTAACTATAAAAGTTCTAATCACCAATTATAATAATTAACATAATAATCATTAATCACAGGATTACTTTTCAACGAGCAAAAACTCTTGCAGCTCAATTTAAGATCAGCGAATTGGTAAATTTATAAACCTATTCTCATGTGACTTTAATATTATCTAATGCATTAATTTATTAATTGATTTAATTTATTTAATTCATTTCAATTCATCTTAATTTACTTAATTCATCTTAATTCATCTTAATTCATCATAGCTCTATCCTTTATTCGTGGATGATCCTAGCATTTTTCTTCATAATTCATATGGTCCATCAATGTCAACTAGAATTCCATCTATAGGTAATGGTCCACAATCTCAATGGCGACCGACTCATCCTTATGCAAATAATTTCAACAACACACCATATTCTCCTGATACGTCACGACAATGGTATCCATATGGAAATGGTAACGCGATCATGGGAAATCCAAATGTACCGCAAGGCCAAGATCATGGTTCATCTCCGTATCCACCAGCCGCTGGATATGCTGAACGTCCTCAACATGTTGCTAATCCACCTGCTGTACCAATATATCCGACTCAACCACCTAGAAATCATAATCATCCACAAACTCATTTAGAAGATTATGACACTAGTTATGGTTTAATAAATGGTCAACCTCAAGGACAGCAAGGTGTTGCTGTGGTTCCTGGACCGCCGGTGAGTGGTTGCAATGCGACGACGGCTAATTATTCCAACAAACTACAAACACCTTTTATGTAAAGTTCCTACCGATTTTTAACGTAAAAAAATTTTTATACTAAATAAAAAAAAAAAAAAAAATATCAAAAAAATTTTTTAAAAAATTTTAAAAAAAAAAAAATAATAATAAAAAAAATAAAAAAAAAGTCTGAAGAAAATCCCGGTAGTAACGGTTACATGCGACCTAACAATCAAGGTCTTTATAATATTGTCTCGGCCACCGAAGTGGCAGGAAGTCCGGCTCAAAGTGCTTCACCGCAACTTATTGGTCAAAAAAGAGGTTTCGTAGGTGAAGAAGAAAATGATGAATATAATAATGTTAATAATTCGAATCAATCAAGTCCCCCTCTTGCTATGCATCCTCCACCTCCATTAAGCAGTATTGCTGTTAGTGCTGCAGTTAATGCTGCTGCTGGTACTTTTCCAAGTCCAATGAATGTAAGCTCAAATTCTTCTCCTAATAATTCTGCCTTTTCCGGTTGGGGTCATTCCGGTAAACGAGTAAAGTACGAGTTTCCTGAAGCAACGACTCCATCATCATCTCAGTCTTCACCAAGAAGCAGTACCGTCGGTTATCAATTACCCGGTCTAGGTGCTGGTACTGCTACTCCAGGTGCTACTCCATCGACGCCACAAGGTTACCCTAATAGTAATCTTCAAATGGTGACAAATGCACAACAGGTAAGTTTTCCTTTCCCCCTTAATTAGGTTCTGAGGTTATTCTTTCCTTTTTTTTTTTTAACTGAGAAAAAAAATATAATTATAAATGGGGTTGATATTATAAATGATATAAATAATAGAAATGATGAAAATGATGAACATTGATGAAACTGATAGAACTGGTGATTTTATATTAAATATAGAACACCGTATTACATACACCGTCCCCGGATGGTACACCTGTAGAAGAATCAAACTCAATCGGTGGTAGACGTTTCGAATATCGGCAGCGAGAAGATCAATCTTCAACGGAAGAAATCAGCAATAGTAATTGGGAATAGATAATATTTAGACTTTCTATTATATTACGTCTATGGTAAACCTTTAACGAGCACTTTTTTATTTCTAGATAAAAATTTATAAATCTTGTATAGTCTTTTTTTTTTTTTCTTCTTTTCTTTTTTATGCTCGTTTTTTTTCTTCTGCTTGCATTTACCTTTTATATAAGCTTTTAAAAAAATCAACAAACATTTGCGTTTTAGTTTTCTTTTTTTTTTCTTTCAAATTTTTACACAAATCATTAGGATTCTCTCGATGGACTTTAGATTTTTTGGTTTTTTTTTTTTTATATTAGACAAAATGGTGAGAGAACCGCAAAGGTACAGAAAAAAATTACAAGATAAAAAAAAATTTTCTTTCTATTGTGAATTTAAGGAAACAATTTTCTTGGGTGGGAATTACAAAATGATTGTTCAATATTTTTTTCTTTTTTTTTCTTTTCTTTTAAAATAGTTTTTTCTTTTTTCTTTTTCTTTCTACTATTGTTTCTACAAACCCCAAAAACAAAAAAATTTAAATAAAATTGTATGTAAAATAGAGTAACTAATTTTCTTGCATTATCAATGGTTTTTCCTGCGATCTTGATTATCTGATGATTAATTATTGTTAAATACTGTATATCGATATATACTATATATATTTAAATAATTTCTTTTTGATTGACAATGCACGATCTTTAAGCATAATTTTGTGAAATTTTTTAATGCAAGATGTTAAAAAGTAACAAACGTAGATTATAATCATCGTCATACGTATAAAACACAATATTACATATCACACAAAAACGCTGCCGATTTTTCACGTGTCTAATGCAAAAAGTGCCATGTTTTTTAACTAGTGGGCCACACACATAATATGCCGAACAACTAACGCTAAAGAGCAAATAAACAAATATATATGTATGTATTGTATGTATAAATAAATACGTGTGCGTACTGTTTATTGTACTTACAGTACGTACGTACGTAAATTTTCTTTAATTCTTATATTTATTCTTATATTTATTCTTTATAAAATCCTATAATGATTTTACGATTTGAAACATAAAAAAACCAAAAAAAAAACAAAAAAAATTGAAATCATAGAACTATAAAATACAAATTTTTCTTTATTCATTTAATAAATTTATTAAAATTTCGTGTAAAAAGGTAACGCGTAAGATACTTTTAATACAGTATTAGATATATATATTTGTTAATTATTCATACAAACTAAGCAGAATTAGTTACGTACTTTATGCAAAGAATAATCTGAGCAGGAATAGTAAATGACTTGGGTCATTTGATCAAATTTAAATGACCCCAAGTCATTAGGTTATTTAGGTTATTTGCATATAAAATAACTTTCTTGGTTGAATTGCTCACATAAAAAGTTATCGAATTTTATTATTTGTCGAGGATGATGCTGAAATTTTGACTTTATTATGAAAATTTATCGCTATTTTGAGATGTTTTGTTTAGTTTTTTTTTAATTAATAGGTAGATTAGAATTTAGGATTAGTGTTTATAATAAAGAGTATAGGTGGATTTTTAGTAAGGTTTATATTTTCAAATTAAGGTACCAAATTTTAACATCATCTAATTTAGCATTAACTTCAACATTACTTTTCTAATCGATATTTGTAGCTATATATTAAAATCAAAATTTTACTAAGTCAATTAATATTTATGTCTTAAATAAAGCTATTTAAAACAATTACATATATTATAATTTTAGATATTACCAAATTTGAATCTTTTTTTGTATAATTAGAAAATTTTTAAAGATTTAAGTTTATAAATTATAAAATTTATAAGGTTAAATTTATATCAATAAAGAAGCAACTATAAATAATATTATATATCTCTATATAGAACCTCTTATCACCTCAAATTATATAAAAAAGAATTCAAAATCTATATATTTATATATGGGGTTGAATTAATAGAAACCAAGTAAATATTTTTTAACAAGTTTTTTTAAAACTTTAAACAAGGATAACTTGACAAAAACTTAATCAAATTTAGTAAAAATTTTTTTAAATTAATTCTACAAATTTGTAAAAATTATTTAAAAAAAAATTTATTAAATTTGGTTAAGTTTTTGTTAAGTTATTCTTGTTTAAAGTTATAAAAAATTTTATTATATAAAGTTTGCTTGATTTCTATTGACTCACACTATATATAATTTTTTATTTTGTAACTCAATAATCCAAATTAGATAATTTTAGGATTATTAGATTTATCTTAATAAACAAATCTAATAGTATTAAAATTATTTATTTTGGATTACTAGATTAAAACATAGTTACAAAAAACTATTAATTATATTATAATTTTATATAAAATAATATAATAACTATTGCCACTCAATTGCACTCTTCCTAACAATCACTTGTACCAACCTAATACCAAAAGCAAGTTGAAGATTCAAGTCTAGAAGTCAACAACAACTTGAAGTTTTCTTGATACAAACTGTTGTCAATGAAGTCTTTAAATGTAATATACCGAGGAGCAGGCATTTTGGACAGTTTGCAAAGAGGTTAAGCCTTGGTTTGCTGCTATTTCTTGTGTGAACTTCCCTTTGCATTTGGCATCTAAACCGAAGGAGTCTCTGAGAACAGCAAGTAGAAAAGAAAACTAAAGTTAGTTTAAAGATGGAAGACTTTGAAGAACTCTTGGAACAATACTCCTTGGTTAGAAAACTCGCAGAAACTCAATATTTTCTTGCTGTCTTTTAGCTTCAAAATTTTCGACAAAAAGTAGGAATTCGGCTTACCTTCAAAAGATTGGCATTGTTTAGCACTTCTATATCAGGAAACTAGATGATGACAAATTGGCATGTATTACAAAATGAATGAAATGATAACAACAAGTCACATAGAGTTTTTAAAGTCTTTATACTTTTGGATAAAGATATGTATTTAATTAGAAAAAGTCAAGCAAAGTGTTTTGAGATATACAACATGTTCCTTGTATAATTTTTAGCCTCTGGCATGAGTTATAGTGCATTTTGTTTTAGTTTTATGTTTCTATTTTTGTCAAGACTCTTGCACTTAATAGTAGATTGTTACTCTGTATAATTAGAAATTTTCGTCTGGTTAGCAGGTTTTCTTCTTTTTAACAATAGTTTCTTTTAGATTTTTAGTTTAGTTTTTTATATTTCTTAATATTAGTATTCGTTTTCTTTGATATATTTATTTTTATTACATACTCCTTTTTCGTTCCTTATTATCCTATTTTTTTTCTTTTTTTCCTTCTCTACGAGAAAGTATCATCAGTTTGGTAGCATTCTATTGTAAAGTGAAAATCTTGATGGGGCGAGCAATAGCTAACCGATGAATCTGAGGGAAATAAGTTCAGAGTGAGTTCTGGATTTCTGAAGGAGGCCAAGTGTTGCTAGGCAAGACATATTTGGGCAAAACACAGTGATTTAATAGTTTGTCCTGACTGCAAGTGTATGTTTTGGCATTTGCAAGGTACTGTTATATTAGTAGATTTTATTAGCATATTTTAGAAGATTTTATTAGTATATTTTATTAGTATAATTTATATTTATTATATATTTATTTTTAGCTTTAGTTTAATATTCAAATTTTTGACAAATAGTAGTAATTTTAGTATAATATTAGGTATGTTAACAGATACATTAACTGGTACATTAACTGGGACGTTAATAGGTACATTAACAGATATGTTAACTGGTATGTTAACTGGGTTGTTAATTGGGTTGTTAAAAGGGTCGTTAACTGGTTTGTTAAAAGGGTGTTAACTAGGTTGTTAAAAGGATCATTAACTGGGTTGTTAAAAGAGTTGTTAACTAGGTTGTTAACTGGGTTATTACCATATATTCCCGAAAATAAGCTACTTTTTTTTGGATGATTTTAAGCCTAAAAAATCGAGAGTAGCTTATTTTCGGGTTATACAGGTTTTTAAAAATTTATTCTCGATAGCAGAGGTAGCTTATTATCGGGTGTTATTTTTTAAAAAAAATTCTCATGCATATAAACTTACGTATTGAGATTCGAACCGGTTTTGTACACATACATTTGGCATGTGCGACCCGTCGCCATGGTGATCCTGTGATCGACCAATCCAAATCGATCACATGGATCGTGTAACTTTATTAAATTAAAAAAACTACAAATGCATAAAAAACGAATCGCGCAACAAATAAGTCAAACCCACCTACTTCAAATAACTACAACAAATAAACCCAACGAATTTTACACCGCAACGAAGACTTTAACACCAAGTCAACGACTCCAACGACGAAAGCTCCAATACCAAAGATTATGACTCCAACGACAAAGATTCCAACACCATAGACGATGACTCCAACGACGAAGCACCGAAGAGACAACTCCACCGATTCTCTAGAATTGATTTCACGTTCAACCGAATCTTAAACAAACCAAAGAAGAAAGAGAATATTTAGCAAACGCAAGAATGAAGTTAAAAAAAAAAAAAAAAAAATACTTATCTGAAATAGAAGACCCCAAAAATGACAGCTCTAAGAAACAAGAAAAGAATAAGCGAAAAAAAAATAGAAAACAAAAAAAACCAAGAAAGAAAAAA
>CAJVPZ010000137.1:0-24460 GCA_910592135.1 Racocetra fulgida | reverse complement strand
TAAAATACAAATATCGAAATAATAAAATAATACTAAGATAAAATAATAAACTAATAAAATAAAACTGTTCTATAATACTACATATCATATAAATTTTATAAAAATTAACTGAGATGTTAAAAAGTTTAATCAAAAGCATTTTTTTATTTACTATGTAAAAATTCAATGTACTATGCAGATCATATAAAAAATGATCTATGTATACTCTATGCTTAAAAAATATTTTTTAAAAATTTTTCAAGAACCACCAAGCCAATTTTAATGTTCTTACTACCATTAGATACATTTTGATGAGCTTTACAACTTTTGTTAAAAGCCTAAAGGTAATTTACTTAGTCAAAAAAGTTTTTCTTGAATAAACACTATATTTCTGTCTTAAGAGATTTAATATAGAACTGAGTTGCATTTTACTATGATAATTTTTCAGTTCACTTAAGGATTATCAATTAATGCAAAAAAAGATTTTTTTAGATAATTATTAGAAAATTTTTCTTTATAGCTATAGTGATTTATATATAGAACAGTATTATATTATATTATAATCATTTTTCAGTTTACTGGAGAATCATTAATTAAATTATAATACAAGCAAAATAGTTTGCATTTTTTTTTTAAATTTTATTTTTTTAATAAAATTTTAAATATTAATTTTAATAAAGGGGTTTCAGAATTAACATGCAGAAATCTAATTTTGACAGAAATAGAAGGGTGTAGCGACTTAAAGTAGTGGTTAAGTTGTCACCCCCAAGCGGCAGATCTAGAGTTCGAATCCTACCAGAGACATTTTTAGAAAAATAGGCCTGTGTTCTGATAACAATTATTCAACAATCAGTTGGGTATATTACCTGTAATCTTGGTACTACCATCTCGAAATGAAAGCTTTTGGACAATTCAAAATGGAATAATTAAAACTCGTTTGGCAAGATCCGAGTAAGGAGGTAGTGAAGATCTTCGACGATATTGTGGAAAAGTCAGAAACCGGAGACCGAAGAACTGGACGAAAACATTGGAACAAGAAGGGTCCACCAACCTGGCCGCCGGAGTCACACCAGAGGAAAAGCTTTTATACTATGAAATTAGAAACCAAGGAAAGTAAAACCAGAAGGCACTTAAAGCTTAGATACAATGACCCGTTCAGGCTAACTAGTTTGGTAGTTGGGGAGAGATCAGTATAAGAACCGGCTTGATGTGAGTATCGAGATCAGAATAAACCTTGCAAGAGCACCAGATACTAGAATTGTGCGGTTTAATAGTTCGCCCTGACTGCTAGTGGTGGTTTCAGCTGCTGCGGAAGGTATTCGTAGCCTAATCTAAAAGTGTATAGAACATAGAAAGATTAGAGGGTATGTACTACACTCTTTCTAAAGCAACCTGGTAGTATGAGAACTCTACTGTGTTATCTATAAAATTAGGATACAAGTAGTATAGCAGATGTCGATCTGGGTGGTCTTTAATAAGAAGCAGCATAAGGTTATAGATTGATGTGATTGTGGTGGTGGTGTAGAACTAGGGATGTCAGAGGGTTTAAATAGATAATCTCCTAGTTAGGTTACAGATATAGCTTATAATGTAGAACCTTCGGGCAGACTATTTAAATTAGGCGACCAAAAGTTGTATATGTGGCTATATGTATTCTCGCTAATCAAGAATGTACTACTAAAATACCTAATAAAAATCTACTCTTCTGTGACATTGCGAAGGTATAAAAAAAAAATAATAATTTTAATAATATATTTTCTAATTAAAAAAGACTTAAAGATTTACTTTATTAACTTTATTAAAAATTTTTTAAAATTATTAAAAATTTTTAATTAATTAAAGTTTAAAATTATGTAATATTAGAGTTTACTATTAAAAATTTTTTAAATTTCTAAAATTTTATATACCGTATAGTTTCGAAAATAAGCACCCCTTTTTTGCATCTAATGCTGGCCAAAATCATTATAATGCAGGCCAAAATTAGTTTAGTGCGGACCAGGAGTGCTTATTTTCAGGGGGTACTTATTTTCGGAACTATACGGTATTCTTGAAGCTAAAAAAAATTTTGCTCTTAATACAAATATTAATTTTTATAAGTAAATTACAAAATTTAAAATAATTAAAATTATAATCTTTAATTTAAACTATAAAGTTGTATTAGAAACTATAAGTTTAAAATAAATATTAATAATTTTATTATAGATAAAATAAAAATTTTTGCTATCAAGCAACTTAATCAAATCACACACAACTCTTTTTGATGATCCTCTGATCAACAATAACAAAAACTTAACTACAGCAAAATGTATAGAAAAGCAACAAAGTAGATACTAAAACTTGGTCCTATAAGTAGGAGCAGCTTGTTGTCGATGAAGTCTAAGCATCTAGGCATGAAATACTGAGAAGCAGATGTTAAAAGAACAGACAGTTTTCTTTGGAGTCAAGTTTTCTTTCTGGCAGACTCCTAAAAGTATTCAGCATCCAAACCAGAAGGTTTATTCTGAGAACAAGTCTGTAAAAGTAGCCAACATGCACTTCTAAGTGGTAGAAACAGAGAAGCTGAACTATACAACTATAAAACTTATAAAAAGAACCTCACATATTTTCATTGGCCTACCACTTTTTTCAAGAAAATTTTTGTAAAAAGTAGGCATTTTAGCTTATCTACTTCAAATAATCAATATTACATATATCAAACAAGTCAGCATTGTTTATTTCTCAAATTAGAATATGACAACAAACACGTGTATACATGTCCTCAAATGCAATGGATATTTATACAAACAATACTCCAAGACTCTGTTCTGACCTCTCTATCATAAGCCAGTCGATGAAGTTTTTCTTATTGGGTTTTTACTTTCGCATACTAGTTTAGAGAAAATAAAAATAGAGACTAATTTGTCTAGTCAGTATGTAATTTTTCTAAGCCACCTATAGGCTTCTAACTATAACATTAAGATTAGCAAATTTTCTGTTGTGTTTTTGTTTTTTTTCGATATTCCTTTACTCCTTTTTTTTCATATTTTGTATTCTTTTACTATAGTCTCCTATACCTCTGTGTTTTTTCTTTTTTAATTTGTTTGTTTTATTTTCTGATTTTGCTTCTTGATAAGCAGATAGCTGCCAGCCGATGAACAATGAGAAAAAAGTTTTTAGTAAGTTAAGAATCCTGAGGGAGGCCAAGAGCTACTGAAGCAGGTCGCGCCTAGTATATAAAATCACATGGGTGAGTTCTTCATTTGGTTAGATCTACTTTAGTTAAAGATAAACTAGCTCTCAAACCTAGGCAATATTCTGAGGATGTGATCACAACTTTTTTTAGTTTTTAAATTTTTTAAAAAATTAATTTTAGTTTTTAGTTAACTTGAACCCAGCTTAGATTCAAATGAACCCAATTAGGATTTACTTTAATCTGGCTTGGTCAAATGAACCTGATTGTGTTTATTTTAACCTAGCTTAAGTTCAAATAAATCTGGTCTGAGTTTATTTGAACCTTGTTTGGTTTAAATAAACTTGATTCTAAGTTGGGTACAAATGATGCAATTTGAACCTGTGTTGTTTTATTTGGATCTGGATTAGGTTCAAATGAATCTAACTTGGATTCACTTAGACCCAGCTTAGGTTTAAGTAAACCTAACTTGGGTTCACTTTGACTCAAACCCATATTGAGTTTAAATGAACCCTATTTGAACCCAAGTTGGATATGATTTAGATTTACTTAGCCCAAACTACCCAGGTTTGGTTGAAGTAAACCTGATTTAAGTTTATTTGGACCCGAATTGGGTTCAAGTAAATCTGTCTTAAGTTCACTTTTGTACCTGGGTTTGGTAGAATTGAACCTGATTTAGGTTCATTTGAATATGGATTGGGTTCAAGTAAACTCGACTTGTGTTTATTTGAGCCTAGGTTTGGTTGAAGTGACCCTGTTTTGGGTTCACTTAGACCTGACTTGAATTTAAAAGATATGTATAACGATTAGCCTTAACACTTAGCAATTTACGATTAGCAATTACACTTAGTGATTAGCGATTACGCTTAGCGATTAGCGATTACGCTTAACGATTAACGATTAGCGATTATGCTTAGCAATTAGTGATTACGCTTAGCGATTAGCGATTAACAATTAACGCTTAATGCTTAACGCTTAACAATTAGCAATTACAATTAGCGCTTAGCACTAAGTAAATTACACTTAGCTGCAACGATTAGTGATTAGCTCTAAAGATATAAAAAGGCTGTAAATTTTCCCAAGTTAACATTAGACCTAAATAACAACAGACTTGTTATTGTCTACTCCACTTCCCTCTTTCCTAAATTTTCTCTTGTAATATTATAGGATTCTTTAGGAATAGAAACCTAGAGATAGCCTATCTTATTTATCTTTAATAAACATATATATTTTATCTATAAACTATTGTCTGCCCGAACTGCTACAGACAGAAGGGTATAGTTTCTCCAAGAAGCAAAAATTATACTTACCTGTTGGACACCACTATAAACTTGTGAAGGATCTCTATAGCTATGTCATTGTTATAGTACTGCTGTTAAAAAGACCATGATACTGTAACAATACCAAGACCAAAACTTCTAAACGATCCCCACAAAATCAAAACTGAATATACATACACCTATCCAATTACTGAGACACCTGAAGCAAAAAGATTTCTGGCAAAAATTAGACCAATCTACTCATTTGCTTTCTCTCTTTCTACTATAATCATGATAGCAAATCCAATAGACAAACCAGTACTATCTGAAAATCTAGTAGATATAAAGGAATACAATATCACTATTCCTATCATCTCTACCAAGCAACTTGTCAATATAGTTAGACTATTATAAGAAACTTATTACTTCTACAAAATACCAAATAGCTAGATCAACCAATTACAAAAACTAGTAATTCCTGAAGAGCAAAACCAACTTCTGAAGTATATAGAACAAAACAAACCAGAATTGCTATCTTTTATTCCTATTACAGAATACGACAAATTTCAAGAAACTACTACTAAGCTCAAAGAAATCTTCACTATCAATAAAATACCTCCATTCCTTCTTAAGCTACCTAATCTCCCAGAACCAAGCTGGGATATATATAACAAAAGTACATAATGACAACACAAAACAACAACTCACCTACACAACACAACTTACCTTCTGACAAACTAAACATTCTTATATACAATATATAAGGATTAAATAATAACCTAAAACTTAAGCTATAGCTAGAGTACTGTGATAAAAAAGAAGCACATATTATAAGTATGACAGAAACTAAACTCGCAGAAACACCTACAACAAAATAAAACTTTTTAATCCCTACTTCAAGATCTTTATCTCTAACTGCACAGCTCAAACAGCAAAAACTAGCCTTGGTATAGCAATTGCTATACATAACTCTTTACAGCCCTATATTCACAATATATAAACACTTCTAGCTACAGCTATAATGATCAACTTCTTTTTTCTCTACCGAAACAAAACTCGTATTATATCAGTCTACTTACCCTTAAACAATAAAATACTTTCTAAAGATATATAAAATAAAATTATAATCTGGATACAAGAAGTACAAACAAAGCATACGACTAATAGTTATAGGCAACTTTAATAACAATATTAATAACAAAAATAGCAAAACAAATACACCACTCATACATTATATAGTACACCACAACCTGACTAGCACACTTACCTACTTTAATATCACAGCACTAACCTGAAAAAGAGGCAACAAAAAAGCCAAATAGATGATATTTAGATATCTACAAACAGCATATATATGATCTCAACCCCACATATTCTATCATCAATACAGACAACTAACAGTGATCACGATATTATACAGGTTATTTGAAATCACCAATTTAATCTTACAATATCTAGATCAAAAAAAATCAAGAAAAAAACTTTTCAATATCACAAAATAGATGAGCAACTATGGAAAGACTTTTCAGACAAAATAAACAAGAAACTCACGCAAATTAATACCAATACGCAACTCACAATTCAGGACTTGCTCATGCTTATAAACAATGATACAAACTCAATCTGGCACTAAAGCATGCAGCAAATACCATTATACCATATATGAAAAAAGAAACCTTAATCCTTTTATGCTTTTTTAAAAGAGATAACAAACCTATATTATATACTAAAAAACATAAACAAAATTATAAAAATAATTATTACACTCCAACTGCTACTATCTATAGCCCATATACTCTCAAAACTAAATCACCTAATCGATAACATAAACAGGCTCTCAGATTTAAACTTATCAGCAATTACATATAGTGATCTAACTCTAAATAATATTGCACAACTTGTCAATTCTATGAAAATACATAGAAACACTCTGTGGCAAGCAAGAAATCTCGAAAACAACAATGAGCAAACAAATTAAATTAATTAATATATAGAAAAAAGATATTGCAACTTTACAGACAACACTACAAAAATGATCAATAGTATATTACATAGATATACAGACCCAGTAATTACTTATAATATCAAAAAAGTGAACAAAATTATAAATGATCTAAAGGAAATCAAAGCAGAATACCAAACCCACTTTGAATAATGGACCAAATATAACCCACCAAATGCAGCACTATGGCACCTCTGAGAAGAAGAATATAAACCTAAAAAATATATTAATAGCAACTGATATAATAACATAACCAAACTGATTACAGAAGAAGAAGTTACAAATACTATTAGAGAAGCCTCCACAAGCAAAACAACAGAGCCCTCAATGATCTCAAATGAAATGCTTAAACACCTATTCCCTATAGCACTAAAACTTATTACATATATATACAATAGCTGTATACTACTATCACAAATTCTTCAAATGTGGAAATGAAACTTAATCTTCTCTATATATAAGAAATTAATCTTTATAGGCTCCTTAACTAACACCAGGCTTATCTTCTTAATTGAGCATACTTGCAAGATCCTTACTAAAATCATTATAAACAGATTCAATCAAACACTTATCAGATACTTAATACTTTCACCTTCTAACCATGTTGCATTACCTCTCACTTCTACAATATATCCTATTAATACACTAACCTATATACACATATTAATAATAAAGAATTTTAGATTCTTTTCTAAGACATGTCAAAGGTCTATGACTCAATACACATTTTATTACTTACCAAAGCATTACTCAGGATAAAAACCCCAAAACCCATCACAGATCTGATCACTAATATCTTCACAGCAAGAACCAATAAAGTTATTACTACACATGGTATCTTCAAATCCTATCCGGTATATGATGGAATAGATCAGGGTAAAACAATAATGCCATTACTATAGCATATATACTATGATCCTCTGATATATACAATTACTATCCAACACCAAGGATATACTTTTACTACCAACATCAAAGCTGAATCTAATACACACAACTACCATACCTTCTGTCTAGTATATATAGATGATACTACATGGATTGCTTGATCCAAGCAATTACTGGAACTCATAATCCATATAGCAACATTCTTCTACAACATGGCTAATATAAAAGTAAACCCAAATAAATCAATCCTAGCTACAAATACCAAAACGAATAATGCACAAATTACTTTTAATCAACAAACAATACAAAACATTCCTCCTAACCAAGCTTTTAGATTTCTAGGATATAGTTCTCCAGAACTTTTTCTTATAAACCTACTTATACTATCATTACTGATGAAATTATAGCAGCCATACAAATCTATGACATGCAAAAATAACAGACAAACAAGCAATATACATAATTAACTCAATAATCTTTACCCAATTTGCTTACCGGATCCAAAACACCTTCCTTTCAAACTTACAGCTAGACAAAATCACTAAATCCTATACCAACCTTACCAAACACAAAGTGGAGTTCGCTAGTACTATTCCAAGCTTGACACTATTTCACAACCGAATCTATAGCCTAAAAATGACTCAAAACATACAGCAACTACAACATATTAGCAATTTCTTTAAAATTCTTAATCATCCATCTTTTGATACATCTGTATTAAAAATACAGCTACAATAATTACAAAATTCTGCCACTACAAACCTCTTGATTCTTATTCATCAACCTATCTTTCCATCACCAGAAAATAAAACAACTACTGCACAAATAATACTAGAACTTCACAAAGTCTAACTTACTACACAATGATAGTAATATCTGGCCAATACCAATGAATCAAATAGGAACCTCTATTAACAGCATACTATACTCAAACTCAAAAGCCTCAATTATAAAAAAAAACTAAATATGTATCATATTTACTTTATTGAATAATTAACTAATTCTTCTCATATACAGCTCTTAACTTGGCAAGAATCACATCACAATACACAAAGAATACCCAGAGGCAGACAACCAAAGTGGTATAACACCCTTTTAAATAACATCACCGCAGCAGAAAATATTTATAAACAGCTTGTCCAACCCAACCCCTTCACTACACTACCTATAAATAATCAACACATTGTATAGATTTACAACTTATGATTTCAAGTTTTTAGAAAATTTTCAAAAAAGAAAAATCAAACTATCACCTTTCAATACTGAAAACAATTACTAGCAACCCTCAATAATTAACCAAATACATGAGATGCAGACTTGGCTTCCCAAATCAACAATGCTGTTATATCAAAGATTCTGCACAAAATCTAATATATATACAAGTAGACAAAAAGAAATATATACACGCAAACATCAAGGATTTAAACACAACTCCTACACAACCCTATTCTAATATTACAAAACAACTACAAAAACACACCTTTACTATGTATAAAGACCAGATTTCAAAAAACCTAATAGAAGCTACATCCAATCTACAACAAAAATAATAGAAAATATATAGATCTTTTTACAGGAAAAAAGCATTAAATGCTAATATAAATATACAACCTAATGACACGAACTCAACACACAACCCCACAGCCTGCTGAACAATAGCTGATACATCTCTTGATCTGCAAATCTCAAATCTAATCTGGCTGTCTAAAAGAAAAGCTCTGTTGACAGTACTACTAACTGCAGTACTGTACACATGTGTACTAAACATTTCTACAGATGAAAAACAACTAGTTCATGACTTTATAAATATAGTTCAAACTCCCACATACCTTGTCAACCAATTGCTATCTACAACTTTTAGAATTTACAAAGCAATCATAAAAGCAGCAATTATAAAAAAAGACCTAACAGTACAAATAATAATCACAAATATTACAATTAAACCAAACATTACAAGCACAATTATTGCTACTGAAATCAACACAGAGCTAATACTGCACAACACTTACACTTCCAAACTAAACTATCATGCATTTCCTCACAATCCAAGAAGACTATTAAGGCATTTGCAAAATACGAAAAACATAATAGACTGACACAACCTAAATAGAATACACCTATTGAATCTAGACCCAAAAGAGATCAACTGAGAACTTACCTTCAACTTTATAAACTATTACAACAGCTCTCTAAGCTGACATATACATTCTACTCAAACCAAAATCAAAACCTTTAAACTAAAATTAATAATAGACGAACTCCCAACACTTCTTAATTTATATATTCGACATCCAGCAAAATATAACAATCCTATATGTCACAAATTTATACAAACGAAAATAATCAACACTGGCTTACATGCATAACCAACATACACTCTATTAAAGAAATAGTCACACAAGTTCTCAACTGAACAATACAAAAATATTAAATAAATATAAATACTACTAACTTCAAACAAAACTTTTTATAAAAGTTTATATACAAACCACAATCGGCACCTCTCGGCATTATTACCAATGATATCATTATCAACAAAAACCCTCAAACAGACACCAAGATAGCAAAAAATCTTACCTGCTACTTTCTTCACTACATCGTTAAGAAGATCCAAAAGAAGATTTAGAAAGCAAGATGTACAGAACTCTTAAACTAATCAACCCAAAGCCTCCAGTTTCCAATTTCAATCATAAACAAACATCAACCCAAATACCCAGCTTATTATAAAATATATAAATATAACTACTGGCTCAATGATTTTATAATAACAAACACCTTCCC
Organism: Racocetra fulgida; assembly: GCA_910592135.1. NCBI lineage: Eukaryota > Fungi > Glomeromycota > Glomeromycetes > Diversisporales > Gigasporaceae > Racocetra > Racocetra fulgida. Next base: position 14,382 of record CAJVPZ010000137.1, on the reverse strand, counting down.
ACTTAATATCCTATATATAGACTAATGAGGTTATAGACCTATCTTAGCAAAAGCTTAGATCAAAAGTAAAGTAGCTTTAGCCTTTAATTCCATATAGATTAGAAAACATAAAGTATTGTAATAATATTTGTAATATCATATGAATTCTAATAAAGGAACAGAGGCACAGCCTCACTTTTTTTTTAAAAAAAAAAAAAAAAAAACTTTAATATTAAATAACTTTTGATCTACTAGTCTGATTTTGATGATTTAACTGTTAAAATATTCATCTTGATGAGACAATTCTAATGAATTCAAAATCACTAAAATCCAATTACAGAATCTTGAGATTATTAAGATTTTTGTACTATTTTATATATAATAAACCCAATTTTATTATATATGAACTTGTACAAATAATCTTAAGGATCTTAGGATTTTGTAATTAAATTTTAGTTATTTTAGATTTATTAGAATCATCTCATTAAGATTAACATTTTGATAGTTGAATTATTCAAAATAGGTTAGCAGATCAAAAGTTATTTAATTTTTAAAAAATTAAAAATTTTTTAATAATTAATTAAATAGACCAATCAGAATTAAGCTAGGTGTAATTACACTATACATGAATAGAGGTGGCTACTAAGTAAAAAATATTATGTAATAAATAGCACACCCTTAACTAGACAAAATTTCTAACTATACAAAATAACAATCTACTATTAAGTACAAAAGTTTTAACAAAAATCTAAATTATAATAAATTGCACTATACAGTAACTTGTGCTAGATATTAAAAATTATATACAAAAGACAAAATTATATATCTTAATATATTTTGCTTAATTCTTCTTATTAAATCTATATCTTTGTTTAAAAGTATAAAAATTTTAAAAACTCTATATAAACTTGTTGTTCTATATACTATATACTAATTTGTCATTATTTAGTTTTTTAATATAGAAGTAATGAAACTCTTTCTGGTTTACCTCCAGAAATATACTCGAAATTAAAATATTATTAAGAAACTTATTTTTTATTTTCGATTCTTCTAATAAGACAAAGATCTTGAGGTCCAAAAAGCACAAATTTATTACTTTAGACATGGATAAGCAACTAAACAATAAGAAGGCCAGGCTTTCTTCAAATAATAACAAAATTTTTGACTTTACAAAAGTTGAAGAAAATAAAGAAAATATTGCAGAACTAAACAATAACAACAGTGATAGTAACAGCAGCCTTAAATTAGAAACAAATATATTCTTGAACATGAACTTCAATAAGCTTAATACAAGCTAGGCTAACCAAGTTGAAGAAGAAAAAGTAAGTTCAGAAAAAAGCGAAGTTGAAAATCTTTGTAATCAATAAGAAACATATACTGCTTCTTTAAATACAACAAATCATGTAAATACAACAAATATTGTAAACAACAAACAAGAACATATGAACTATATATTAGAAGTAAACAACAAACAGGATGAACTACATGTGTCAAGCAACAACCAATTAGAGTCTTCAACTAACAGAGATACAGATACCTCCAAACTGAGCAATTCTAGAAGAACTAACAATACAGACTCAGAGCTGAAACAATGATCAAATCTCTTTGCTAAGCTCAAAGAAAGAAAAGCAGCATATACTAAACCTACTCCTAAATAACAAATTCATTCCAAAAATAAAAATGCTCTCATTTTCAATATACAAAATCTAAGCAATATTGCTACAAATAATATTATTGTAGCCTTAGCTGCCTCTCTAAAAAAAAATTTAATTGTAGCAAAAACATATATATCTAGAGAAAAGAGAGCTTTTCTGGAAATTATACTAAAGAACAAGGAGAAGGTTCAATACTATGCAGCTGAGAGAATATCACTATTTAAGCAAACCTTTTTCAGCTATATTCCTATCAATCTCAATCAGTCTTTTCTCACAATTAAGTTTAAAAACACCCCCTATAGAGGATATTAATCACATTAATGATAGTATCTTACAAGCTTTCTGAGATGTTCTTCTTTTTGAAGATACCTCAATCTGTACTGATCAATGGTTGGTTACTTTTGAAACTACAGATGATCCAGAGTTGGCATCACGAATACCAAGAAGCACTCATATTGGTAATCATAGAATTTTCACAGAATGGAAGGAAGCATCTAAAGTCTGCTTTTACTGTGACAAAGAAGGCCATAATAAAAGAAACTATGAAGAGCTTAAAGCCTCGATTAAGACAAGAAGACTTTTAAGAGAGACTAAGCAACTAAGAGAGAAAACTAAATCTTTAGTCTCCATCTCTTCAGAAGTCTCCTTCAATCAAGAAAACCCATATATCAATCAGGAAACTCCAACTAACAAAATTAACTGAAACATTTTTAAAAGTTTGTTCACCAGAAACCATAATGGAAACAGATCTTAAAGACTCCACAGCTTCTAGCCTGCAGAAGAAACAGAAGCAGAATCTGCTTTTTTCACTAGCTCAACAAACTTTTCTACTTAAATGGAAGTAGAATCTCAAGATAAACTAATAGTTGCTAATACTACTAATACAACTAATAATAACACCCTTTATTACAGTTGTATCCAGAAAACAAAAAGTAAAAAGCAAGAAGAAATCTTATACTCAACCAAAAGAACCTTATAGAAAAGCAGGTAGCTTCTACCAGAGCCACCTTCTATATAAGAACCAACACTAAAGAAATACATCTTTAGTGTAGCCTTTCTCAACAATTCTAATGATTAAAATCACTACACTTAATGTTAAGGGTCTGAATAGCAGATCCAAAGCACAAAAAACACTTACATTGTTAAAATTATACAAATTAGACATTATAATGATTCAAGAAACAAATTTAAAAAAACTCAAATACCAAAAGATTCCTCTCTCAACAATAGAGCTTTGATTCACTTTGGTCCTCCAAAGTAGCAATTCTTACAGAAAATAGAAATATTAAATTTATTAATACCAAAATCTCTCATAATGACCAAGTAGCCTCAGCTAAAACCACAATCAAACATCAGCCTTTTCTTGTCACAAATGTTTATATACCACCTAATATTGAGGAAAGAATCAACTTTTTCAACAACTGGCACCAAACTCAGACATTAACTGTATCTGCATTATAGCAGATGATTTCAATACAAATTTAAGACTAGAAAAAGACAGAATTAGTCAAGCCACTTCTCAGAATGACTGCTCCAAAGATTTACTAAGAGAATTAATAGCTAACTATATAAACACTTCTCTATTCTCTGATGAAGAACTTTTTCTTACCTTCTATTAAACAACCTCAGGCAATCAAAGAATAGTAATCAGACTTGACTATATCTTTATAGAGGCTAGTTATAGTCATCTCTGTACCAATACACTTACTCAATTTGGAAATTCTGATCTCCTTTTAGTGACTGATATTACCAACCCATTTTTCGATTTCTTTTTTCGGAAAGTATTTAAAATGCAGCAATTAAAATTAAGGTTAGGATTAGTTCAAGGTTAAAGATATGACAAGTATTATAAGTAAAATTACTCTCCCAACATTTTTAATTAGTGCTTCAAGATAGGTTTAGATACTCGTTTCTTGTATTTTTTAGTTTTTTTCTTTTTTTTGCTTTGTAAAAATTTACAATGTGATTGGCTAATTTATGCAGATCTTCCAAAAAAGGAAATCAAAAAATGGGTTGGTAATATCAGTTCCTTTTAGTGAAAAGCATTCTTAATTTAAAACCAAGGCACTATAACAAAGCATGCTAGAATTTCGAAAGAAAATACTAGAACAACTCTGAAGTTAAGGATGATATCATTAAAGAACTTTGAAGTTTTCAAGACCCTCTAGAATAGGATCTTTGCAAATGTAAAATCTAATCACTTGTTAGAGAAACCAAGTCTTCTTCACCTCCAGAAAGCAATATACAAAGATTGCAAAAAGACTAAGTAGTATTAATAACAAGGTAGCAAATAATCCTAATCTAGAAGAACTTAAATTAGTATTAGAAGGAATAAATCTTAAACTTCAAGAAGAACTTCAATTGCTATTTGACAAATAGTGCTTATGCTCTAAAGCAAAATAGATAGAAGAGAGGAAGAAGTCAACCAAATACTTCTTTGCTTTATACAAATCCAGATATACAACAAGCTGCAGCACCAAAATTAAAAACTCAAATACTACTGTTGAGCCTACACAAAAGCAAACAATAAGCTATATTAAGGACTCTTACCAGAGCCTTTATAAAAGTGAAGATATTAATAAAGAAGCAGCACTACAAATCACAAACAATTTGAAACAAGTTTCTTTCAAGCAAAACCTTTGTCTGACCAAATCTATTACAAAAGAAGAAATCAATCTTGTTATTAGTAATCTGTCTAATAACAAGGCTCCAAGATCAAATGGCTTGATATATGAATTTTACAAAGATACTAAAGAACTTATTCTTTCAATTCTTACTAAAATATTTAATAATGTAATAACAACTGGAACAATTCTAAGCTCATGAAGCAAGAGCCTTATTACACTTATTACCAAAAAGGCAGACAATTTATCTATTCTAAACAACTGGAGACCTATTTCTTTAGTTAACTCAGACGCAAAAATCTTTATAAAAATTCTAGCAAATAGGATTAATCCTATCTGTGATAAGATTATCGGCTCTGCAAAACAAACATTTATTGGCAAAAGATTAATTATCAATACCGCTCTGGATATCATTACTGTTTTAAGAAATCAAGAAGACCAATTAGCACAATACTGGCTCTTACAACTAGACCAACAAAAAGCTTTTAATAGAGTAAACTACAAGTTTCTCAAACTTGTATTAGAGTGAATGAACTTTAGCAACAAGTTCATCAACATTATTAGTTCTTTACTAGCTACTCAAAAAGCCATATAGTTAACTTCAGCTTCATTTCTGAAGCTTTTAAAGTTGAAAAAAGGGTTAGACAAGGAGACCCACTTTCCTCACTTCTATATATTCTAGCTATTAACTCTTTGATTCAAGCAATTAACCAAAACATTAAAGGCATCTTAGTTAACAGCTACACATTTAAAGTCACAACATATGCAGATAACTTTTCAATTGGTATTGGCCAGGTCTCAGACTAAAACAAACTACAAGAAGTCTTATCTCTATATAAACAGACCTCTAATGCACTTATTAATAAATCCAAATCTAGTCTCATTTCTCTTACTGCAAATGCCAACAGAGTAAAACTGAATGATCAATCTAGATTTAATTTACTAATAGACATATTACAATTCTAGGTTTTATAATAAATTCTAAAGGTAAACCTAATAAGGCCTTCTGAAGCAACATAATTAAAAAAATTAAAAACAAGATTCAAGAACTTTCTCAGAGAAATCTCTTCTTCAAGAGAAAGAATCTCATTACCAAAATATTACTGATTTCAAAAATCTGATACTCAGCCTATCTCCTTCCTCCGACCAAAAAACAACTTAATGAAATTGACTCTCTTATTAAAGGCTGGATTAAAAGCAACTCACGAATGCTTTCATAATACTCAACATTTCAGTATAACTACAAACAAGGTGGTTTGTCAGCTTCTATTTTTAAGGACATGTTTAATACTAGACTCCTTATTATACTACTCAAACTTCTTACAAATAATACTTTCTGGGCTACTACAGAAAGAGAAACTATAAGTACAAAGCTTCATAATAAGAGGAAGATTTCAACTACTATAGCTCTATTACAAACCTCCTGCAAAACTAAAGGTTGGTCAAACAACTGGAAGCCTTATATTACAGCATGGAGAAGATTCAAAAGAAAAATCTTAATCAATTATATATGGTCTTGGTCTTTAGAACAAATTAAAATTAGCAATATTTGTGATAATTTGTTTATAATAAAAGAAGTTCTAAAAAGCTTTCACACCTCTTCAAGCTCAACCACTACTAATTCCTTAGAAAAAAACTTCTTTTCTTACAATTAGATAAAGACAAAGTGATTACTAAACAAAAAGAAGAATATATATTGAAGACTAATTTACAGAGCACTTCCTCTCGAATACAGGATTATCTATATTAACCAAATCGAGGTAGGGGACTGTCCTAATTGCCCCTTTATTACTTAAATGATAGAACATTTTGCTTTTAAATACTCACTAAGCAAAGTAATCTGAGAAACAACCTACAGAGCACTTATCAATACAAATAGAGATGTCATCCCTAGAACTTTAGAAGACATCACTTTAGCAACCAACATCATGAATACCTAAAAAAGAAAAATAGCCATCTGGCTATATATTACAGCTATCTATAAAATATGATGCTGATATACTCAAGCCAGATGGGGTAATAACATAATTTCTTAAGAGGCAATAGAAAACATTATTACTATAAGAATCAAACATGAAATCAAACTATTACAAAAATTACTCAACAAAAAGTTCTTTCCAAACCAAAAAAAACTAACAATATTCTTAAATATATTAATCTTAATATGTAAATATATATATTATCTTTAAAAAAAATAAATAAATAAAGTATGCTTAGATATGCTTTTTTTTTTAAAAAAAAAAAAAAATATTAGATTTGTAACTATTCATCCTAGACTCAGACTTAACTTTTCCCTAAATTCTCTTTTGTAATATTATAAGATTTTTTAGGAATAAAAACCTAAGGATAGTCTATTTTATTTATTTCTAATAAATATATATTCTTTTTATAAACTATTGTCTGCCCGAACTGCTACAGACAAAAGGGTATAGTTTCTAATAGAAGTAGAAATTATACTTACCTGTTAGACACTGCTATAAACTTGTGAAAGATCTCTGTAGCTATGTTATTGTTATAGTACTGCTGTAAAGAAGGCCACAGTACTGTAATATTTGGTATCTCCTAGCAGAAAACATTTTAAAACTATTACCAGATAATATTATTCTGGCCCCTCTTAATTAATAGCTATTTACCAGAGGATAGTTATCCCAGATTGAATTTGAGTATTGCAAACAACAACTCTGGCTTGGTTTATTTTAGCTAGTGTCTAGACGATATTATCCTAAAACATTGAAGGATTCCCTACGAGCTAAAGTGTAGACATAAGGATCCAACCCCAAAAAACATTATTATTATTATCTTTTCTATTTTGTCTTTGTCTGAGAAGCTTTGAACTTTACTCTATGACTGATAGAGTTACTCAACTACACAATAAATATATTGAAAACCATAAATACGAATATATCCAAAACTCTGCTCTTCCTTATACAACCTTACAAGCTTGCTTCCTGCTTCTAAGAACTAGTACTTACACCTTTCATTAAACTAATTTTAGAAGATTTTGAATTGATATTCCAACACCTATTCTGATTATTCTTATACTTCCCAAACTACTGCAAATTTTGAACATCTAACTATAACTTGAGACCAACTCTTTATTTGTACTTTTATCTGAAATATTATTTTTAGTTACCAATATAATCAAGATATTAGAAACCCAAGAGAAATTGCTCTTGTATTACTTACTAGATATATATACCTCACTGCCTTACCTACTATCAACTTTGAATACCAAAACGTCTTTGACTACTACATTGACTTAGCTTACAATTTTAGATATAAGAAACCAAGACAATATAAAAAATATTTTGAAAACCTAGGACTCTCTATACAACATCAACTAGATGATAATTATAGTTTTAATTACTGAAACCAATAAATTATCTAAAGAACCTTATCTTCTTCTAGTTTATTCTCTTATAAAGACAAGACAGATAATCCTTACTATCAACTTCTCTAATATTCTTCTTGAAATATATTTGAAGTATCTCAAGAACAATTGATTAAAGTAGACTTTGTCCCTCTCTCAGAAGCACAAATAGAAGAACATGCTTTACAAAAAGAAAAAGCTTCACCTTCAAAGGAACCAAATCAAGAAGATAATTCTGGTTCTAATAGTATCATCCAAGAAATCTTTATCTAACTGAAACTTTCAAATTACTAGAAATTATCAACAATAATTTATTTCCGCCTTGTCTAAATAATTTACTACTATCAGAGCAACCTGAATTTAACTTACTACTACCTGAAGCAAATCTATCACCATTAGAACAACCCAAAGTTAATCTACTACTACTACAACTACCTGTAATACCTCCACTAATAGTACTACCTATAAATATAGTTAATACTGTCCTCAATAATGCTGCTTAAACTATGACCAACCTGACCAATGCTCTTGCGCCAGAAGGAGAAAAGTTTCTCTTCAGAATTGATTTTTTTACTAGTAATAGAAAACAAGACCTAGTAGAATAGTTAGAAGAATTTGAACAGGCTGCTATTGCTAACAACTGGAGTGCTACTTAACAACTTGCTTTTGCCTCAGCCTATATAAAAGAAATTGCTGCTAAATAGTTCCAAAGTATTAACACTGCTCCCAATGCTTTTAAAAATATCCATGCTATAGACTGAAGCTTCTACCACCTCTTTAAAACAAAATTCAGCTCCACCAACTTAAAGATCAAATGGCAAAACCAATTTTTTGATATTAAACAAAAAACAGATTTAGTCAATACCTATATAACTTATTTCAAGAAGTTATAAGCCTGTTTAGACTCTACTAATGGTTTTCTTGTTGATTTTATTCTTCAACTTTTTATCTAAGGACTTAAACCTGAGTATACTATTGGTGTTCAAGCTAGAGGACCTGCTGACTTAAATGCTGCCATAGATGCTGTCGCAATTAGAAAAATGGCTGACTTATATCCTTATTCACTACAAATACAAACCAAGCTATTAAACAACTAACCAACAAGTTAGCCAACTTAGTATTAATCTCACTTAACAGAAATCTGCTTCTACTTCAATACATTATGCCGAAAACCCTAATACTGCAAATAGAATCAGACAACCACCTATCTGCCACTATTGTGAATGCACTAGACATTTTATTGCTTAATGTTATACTAAACTAAAGGATCAATTATAATTATGAGACAAAGCCGAGACAAAAATTACTTCGGATTTTTTGACTAAAGTAGATCTAGAGATAAAAATAGATCTAGAAGTTGTAATAGTTATCCTTAATATCAAGATTATTCTCAAGAATAAGATAGCTACTACTTCTATGCTAAAACTCTAAACGATCCTCCTATCATTCACTTTATTTTTACTATCATAATGTCAACTACCTTGACCAGAACTCCAAACTCTCATTACTTATAAGCCAAAAGAAATAAGAAACCTTACTAGACAATCTTTCTATCTGAAGTATTCTCTCTGCCTATCTAAGTTAAAAAGCAAAATCCCTTGCCATTATTTCTGAACCAACCACTACTTCTGTCAAGTGTAATGTTAGGATTAGAAACAGACTTTATCAAGCTATTGTAGATAGTAGAGCATCTATTAGTATGATTGCTCATAAAGTAGTCCAAGAACTAGAACTTAAAATCGAACAAGCCTCAACTAGCCTCATCATTTCTACTATCAGAACTTCCTCTCAACCTTTAGAAATTATTTGAGATCTGCCTATTCAGGTCGAAGAAGCAACCATCCCTATTATTGTAGAAGTTGTAGCAGCTACTTCTTATACTTCTTAGAAATGACTGGTCCAAGAAAGTCAAAGCCAGTTATAACTAAAAAAATGGCTGTTACTCCTTTAAGTAGAAGAATTGCAAATACTATACTCTTACAATCTACAAGAATAACCAGCTATTACCTGCTCAACCTATTGTAACCAACCCAGAAAAGTTAGACTTATATAATCAGGAATACCTAACTCCTAAAGAGTCTTATATATTTAGTATCAACCTCGACTCAGATCCAGACAACAACCATGACAATTGGACAATCTACTTATCTCACTGTTATACTCAAACTCTCTCTCGAGTATGTAGAAATTGTGATTCATCTGCCTATCTCTTTTCTGAATATTCTATCAACTGCTACAACTATTGCAAAGGAATTAGATATATTGCTATACATTGTTTCTTACAAGTTTCACAATAAACCTCTTGTCGAATCTGTAAACAAGACAACCTATATCGAAACTGCCTTAATAATAAGTTTTATGAATATGATGAATTCAGACATATTGCTGTAAACTGCCTCTATGGTTCTCTATAAAGACAAAACAAGACATACCAGTATAGCTGTAACTTTAATGAAGTAGCTACCCAAAAGGCCTACTACTACAGTAACAAATAGACCCATCATTGTTGCTAATACAAGAATTTAGAAAGATCAGAATGCCTCAAAGTTTTCAATACCAATTACTGTAGTATGTTGAGCATGCTATGTAGACTTCCACCATAATTTAGATCGAAATGATCTCAGAAGTATTCATTTTTATATCAAAGGTGAAGAACAAGAAACCCTTGTTATATACAAAATCTGCTAGCATTCTGATACCTGATCTAGGATGTATAATATTAAAAGTATTACTAAAGCCCTTTGGTTTTGCAACCTCAAATATATATACATATACAAAGCTAGTTATGATGTCTTCTACAACTACAACTGCAACCTCTGAACCCAGATTCAACATTACACCACTTCTTTCAGAAGTGCAGAATCCTAATATAAAATGAATCAGACTTATATTTTCTGACTTGCAAAGATCTATTTGCAAGAAAGTAATCAAGACATAGCTAAAGCATTAGAACACTTCATGATTAACCAAACCAACCAGTTATAGAATGATGATAAAATGAGCCTCATTTTTTGTGCTGAACAGGATCTACTAACTGAGGATAAAGAGTCCCAATTACAAGCAACTCTTAACCAATCCTTTGATACTAGCCATCCAGATTTTTATAAAAAGTTGGCTTTTGCTAATCTTTGTCGAAGCTTCATCCATTCTGTTAACCTTTGTAAAAAGTGCCTGCATATCAAGCATCAAGGTAAACTTAACTAGAATGATAGAATTTGTACTAACTATGCCACAGTATCTCTTCTTATCTTTAATCCAAAAGAAACACTGGAAAAGAATTAGACCAACCTACTTTTTGCTCTGATATTCTACTTAAGAAACCTAAATCTAATAATCTGTTACTTGAATTTTGACTTACTGTAATACTCCTATAGTAGAAACAAATTCTAATATCCTCATTACTACTCCAGAACCAAACATTACCTTATCTTCATTGCTACAACTCTAATAACAAGTAGCTTACCAGTGTTAACTTATAGCATAGCTATAACAAAAGGTTGAAATCCTTGAGAATTTTAATCAATAGCTTATACAATTATAGAGAAAAGATAAACAGTATGCTCACCAGTATGCTGCCCAATTTGCTGTCCTTACAGAGTCATAAAATTTTTAGATAATTTCAAGCAAGATAAAAAACTACTTGAGAACACAGACATATATAACTTAGTTACAATCTTTTCTAGAATTAGTAAAATATTATAGACAATTTATTTGCAACTTCTCTGTAATTGCAAAACTTTTGAATTAGCTACTATAAAAAGATGAATCCTATAAGTAGACTGAAGCTTAACATGAAGCTTTTATTGAGCTTAAACAAAGACTTACTAGTGTTTCTATACTCCAATATCCAGATTTCTGCAAAGTATTTATATTAGCAACTGATGCTTCTTATTATAGATTTGGTGCTACTCTTAGTCAACTTGATAGTTATAACAAGGAACAACCTGTAGCCTATACTAGTAAAAGTTTAAAGAAAGAAGAAATGAACTATGATGCTATTGAACTAGAATGTGCTGCCATAGTATAGACTATTGAACATTTCATAAATATCTTGAAGCTACTAAGTTTATTTTGATTACTAACTACTATGCTCTTAAATAGCTATATACTGTTGAACCTAAAAGAAGATTAGGATGCTAGATACTCAAGTTACAATCCTATAACTTTGAGATCATCCATAAACCTAGACGAATTTATTCTAATATTAATGCTCTTTTTTGACTTCAGACTTAGACTAAAGAACCCAAGTTATCATGAATTTAGACCAGTATTATCAGTTATACTAATATCTAGATACAAATACTATTCCAGAAGACTTTATCAAAAATCAAAAGAAACAATTAATTAACCAAGCCCAATATTTCAAAATTAGATACCACTTACTATATAAGAAGAATAGAAAAGACCCTGACAAACCCTTAAAAGGTATCAAATAGATAGAAGTAGAACCAGTTCTCTATATAATATATAAATATTCTACTGCTAAATATTTAAAAACAGATATAATATATTACAAGATAGCCGAATGATACTATTGGAACCAAATGTATCGAAATATTAAAGAATGCTTTTCTTGAATGTGTGCCAGATTTGTGGCACAGCAAAAAATTCTTTGAAGTTCGTTTATATTAGGGTTAGAGTTTAGGTTAGAGTTAGAAAGGGTGTTTATATTATAAAATTGTCTAGCAAAAACTTTTTGTTAAAGCACTAAAGGTGATTTCCTATGCAGATTTTCAAGAAATAGATAATTTCTGATGAAACAAATGTTTGTTTTGAATCTTCTTAATCATATTACATTATACCTGATCTTGAAATCTGATTTGTAGTTCAGGATATCTGTGCCAAAACCTGGTATACATTCAAAATGTGCTTAAAGAATATATATAGACATGTGAAGAATGCCAAAAAAGACAAAAAGGCAGAAAAAAAGAACCTTTATACCTGATACAAGTTGGATGAGCTTTTGAATAAATTGGTATTGACTTAGTTGGACTTCTCTTGATAATTGAACAGAACAATTATCAGACATCAGAGCAGAAACTTTAGCAAAGTTTATCTTTGAAGAAATTATCTGTAGACATGAAACTCCTAAGATAATTTTATCAGACCAAGAAAAAAACTTTATTAGTAAAACTATCCAAATACTATATAAAAAGTTTCTTATTAAATACAAGTTCTCTTTACTATACTATCCACAGTCTAATAGAATAATTAAATACTTTAATAAAACACTTTGCAAATCACTCACAAAGGTTAAAAGAACTAATAAATAGGATATACATATATTTGCTGTTCTTTTAGTATATCAAATCAAGAGACATGCTATCACTGGTTATATACTCTTTTAACTAGTATATAGTAGACAAGCTACTCTACCTATCAAAACTATTATCCTTACTAAATCTATGCCAGACTCTGATATAGAAATCGACCTCCAGAATAGTATACTACAATGAACTTATAAACTAATGGAAAAAATAGCCGCAATCAAAGAAGAAGCTTGAGTTAATATTAAGAAATCACAACAGAAACGGAAAGAATATTTTGATGCTAGAATCAGACTATAAGAATTTGAAATTAGTAAAAAAGTTTAGATACAACTAAAGGCTTTAGAGAAGTTAAGATTAGCTAAATTTGAAGACAAAAGAGGACCATTCATTATTTAAGCTTAAATAGATAATGGCATATATAAACTTAGAATATTAGAAGAAAAAGTTTTATAAAAATACTATAATAGTGATTGATTAGCAAAATACTATGAAAAACAGACATGAGAACCAATCATAGTCATCGAAAAACCTTAATTTCTGGAAAAAATTTTATTGGATGGAGAGAAACAAAGACAAAATTTTACGAAACAGACAATTATATAACTTTAAAAATTATAAATAGACTTTTTATTCAGAAATTTCCTAATTTATATACAATTAACAATGTACAACACCACCTTGCAACCTGTAACTATCCAAGCTCTTCAATACTTTCTTACTATTTGGAAACAAGACCCCACTGCCCAAAATAATTTAGTGATTTGTTCTTAAAATATTTTTTTGTAGAACTCTAATGACTCTAATAATACTAGTAATATTACTACACTAGTTAATACTGCAGTAAACCTTCTATCCAAATCTATAGACACAGATACCCTCTTAGATACTTTTCTAACTAAAGAATTAGAAATCAACTCTACTCTAACCACCACTTCTCTTGAACCAAAAACCGAACCAAACACAGAAATTTTCAAAAAGTTTGAAACAAACTAACCAAAACTCTAATACCTCAATCAAACACTCACTTGAATCCTTTTATTAGTAGAACTTGGAAAGACCAATTAACCAAGATTAATTGACAATTAGAAGCAAAGAATGTACTTAAACTAAGCAAATAAAAATTATTAAAGCTTTTCTGTATTTAGAAATTCTTATCTAGAAACAGACTAATGAATAACAACAAATTCATGAACTTCTTCAAACTTCTCAAGACTCTTGAAAAATCTAAGACATTTGGAAAGGAGCTACTCATCTTCAACAAATCTTTAGTATTCAACCTAAAGAATTGTTATATCAAACTCGATATTTCACTGTCATCTACATTGTTAAGTTTACTGATAGAAAGTATTAGTCTTTAATTAAAAATTTGCAGAGCAAATTTTTATAAGGAGACAGAAATATTATAAGACAGTTTTATTTTATTAGTTATTATTTTATCTTAGTATTATTTTATTATTTCAATATTTGTATTTTATTAGTTATTA
>CAJVPZ010000136.1:0-24470 GCA_910592135.1 Racocetra fulgida | reverse complement strand
TAGAAATAATCTGCACAAAAAAGACCAAAAATAAGCAAACTAAAACCTTACCGGTACATAGATTGTTCGGGGTCCTACCTTACCTTTGAAGATTAAAAAATAACAACAAGCTACTTAAGATAAAATTAAAAAAAATATTTGTCTTGAATATCCTATAGTATTTTACTATATAAAGATTTATTTATATATAATATTTTTAGAAAATTACTATTTGTATTATAATTTTTATTATTTATATTATTAATTTGGCTAAAACTAACTTTAACTCTGGTCAAACTAATGGTACAAATAGCAATATCTTATTTTTATTGTTTAAAGTAAAGTAACAAACTCATATTTTTATATTTTTTGATGATTAAAATAATATTTTTGCTATATGGAGGTGAGTTAGTAGAAAGGAACAAATTATTTTTAGTAAAATTTTTTTGATTTTTAAATTAAAATATCTTAACAATTATTTAATCAAATTTATTAAAATTTTTTTTATTTTAATTTTAAAATTATATAAAATTAAAATAAAAAAAAATTTATTAAATTTAATAAAATAGTTGTTAAATATTTAATTTTAAAGTTAAGAAAACTTTTACTTAGAAAAAATTTGTCTTTTTTCTATTGACTTACCTTCATATTTATAGTAGAAATATCAAAAATATAGTTTTGATATTTTTAGATGTGATGTGGTGACTTAGAGTAGTGGTTAAGTTGTCACTTCCAAACAGCAGGTCTAGAGTTCAAATTTCATCAGAGATATTTTTAGAAAAATAGGCCTGTATACCAATAATAATTATTCAACGATTAGTTGAGTATATTATCTATAATCTTAGTACTACTATCTTGAAATAGAAGCTCTTGGGCAATTCAAATCCAAGGAACCAGAATAATTAAAATCCGTTTGGCAAAACCTGAGTAAGAAGGTAGTGAAAATCTTTGACGATACTGTAAAAAAGTCAGAAACTGAAGACCGAAAAACCGGATAAAAACCCTGGAACAAAAAGTGTTTACCAACCTGGCTGCCGAAGTTGTACTGGAGAAAAAGGTCCTATGCTATGGAATTAGGAACCAAGGAAAGTAAAACTGGAAAGCACTTAAAGCCTAGATATAATGACCTATTCAGACTAACTGGTTTAGTAATTGAGAAGAGATCAGTATAAGAACTGGCTTGATGTAGATATCAGGATCAGAATGAATCTTGCAAAGGTACTGAATATCAGAATTGTGCAGTTTAATAGTTTGCTCTAACTGCTAGTAGTGGTTTCAGCTGCTGTGAAAGGTATTCATAGTCTAATCTGAATGTGTATGAAATATAGAAAGATTAGAAGGGTATATACTATATCTTCCCTAGAGCAACCTATAGTATGAAAACCCTACTGGGTTATTTATAAAATTAGAATACAAGTAGTATAACAGATGTCGATTTGGGTGGTCTTCAATAAGAAGCAGCACAAGGTTATAGATTGGTGTGATTGTGGTGATAGTGCAAGATGAGGGATATTAGAGAATTTAAATAAGTAATCTTCTAGTTAGGTTACAGGTATGGTATATAGTGTAGAACCTTTGGCCAGACTACTTAAATTAAACAACTAAAAGTTGCATGTGTGGCTATATGTACTCTCATTAACCAAGAATGTACTACTAAAATATCTAATAAAAATCTACCCTTCCACAACATTGCAAAGGTAAAAAAAAAAAAAAAAAAGATATTTTCAGATGTAATGCTTTTAAAAATTTAATTTATAACATATATAACAAGATTTTTTGGAGACAAAAATATATTAAATTAAGCTTCAAACTTATACTAATTTCTGGTTTTTAGTTTGGAGACATCCATAAATAATATTATATACCCCCACATAGAACCTCTTGACCCCTCCTAAACTATATAAAAAAATTTAAAAATCTGTATTTTTATATATAAATTTTTGCAAAATCTTAATTATCTTGTGACCCAGTAATCCAAATTAAATGAATTTGATATCATTAAATTCATCTCAATAAGAAGAATCTAATGGTACTAAAATTATTCAATTTAAATTACTGAATCAAAAGATATGAGCAAAAAACTGTTAATTATATAATAATTTTATATAAAATAATATAGCAAATTTTTTTTGCTAATATCTTTTGATCTGGTAATCCAAATTGACTAATTTTGATATTATTAGATTTCTCTTAGTGAAACGAATTTAATGATATCAAATTCATTTAATTTGGATCACTGGGCTATAAGATGTTGATATTTTTATAAAAAAATTAGGTTATTTTCTTTCGACTCACTCTTTACCTTAACAAAAAATATAAAAAAACATTATTTTTGTAAAAATCTTCCCCACTTTTGTATAATGTTATTTATAGATGTCCCTTTTATTATATTATAATATATATTTTATTAAAAATAATAATATATAAAAGAAAGTATGATAACTTAGTGAAGTTGGTATATTGTCATATTCCAAGTAGCAGAACAAGAGCTCGAATTCTACTAACAATAAAATTTAAATTTTTCAGAATATATTATAGTAGACTATATATAAGCTAATGAGTCAGCACTTGTAACCTTGATTATATTAGCTTGTATTGAAAGGCTATAGAACAGTAGTATGATATATAAATTATACAAAACTTAAATAAAATAATATGTAAATCTAGGGTTTTGGGCATGCAGAAGCCTATTTAACAAGTTCTGAATAGAGAAGTAGCACAGATCTTTGATAGTACTATATAAAGAATGTTTATTAACAATTAGATACTAGCAGTAAACTGAATAAAAACTAGATACTTGGCAAAATATTACACCAACTAGGTTATATAGATACAAAAAAGAATTCAATTAGAATACCAGAAAATATAAACCCTTTTCAAACTATCTGAATTGTGAGTTTGAAGTATTAGAAAAGTTAGTAATAGTTTGTAAAGTATGTGTTAGAGTTTGAGTAAAATTTATAAGGGCAAAAATAGATAATGATAGTAGCTTTAATTTGTAAGTACTTGTTCTCAAACTCAGTATAAGTTATCAAAGTTTTAGATTAGCCAGATTGTAGATATAGAAGGCTTTAGCAACAATGTCTCGAAGATAAATTAGTTCTAAAAATATAGAAACAGAATCTGAAACTTCTTTTAACAGATAATTGTAGCAAAGATGTACTGATAATATAAGTAGTAATTTATATTATAGAGAGTTTAAATAGACAATGTATAGCAGATAGTATAGAATCTATAATATAATACCAATATATAGACTATTTAATAGTAGTTCTAGCCAATTAAAATTTTTTGATTAGCTAAGCTGATAAAATTTTATCAGCTTAGTCAGTTTAGCTAAAAAATTTTAATTGATTTAATAGAATGATATATAAATAAATTAATACAAGCTTGATTATATAGTTTAGATCCAGTAAAATCTAACTCTTTCTGACAATCACTTGGTCAACAACAATTTACTGAACTACAGTCAGCGATATAAGAAAGCAACATAGTGGACACAGCAATATTCTTGGTTTTGCACTAAGCAAACTTGTTATCAACGAAGCCTATAATACATAAAACACCAAGAAGCGGGCGCATAAGAATATTAGGCAGATTTGTGCCTTGGGTCAAGTTTTTCTTTCTTAGACGGACTCCCTCGCATATTCGTCATCCAAACTAGAAGGTTTATTCTAGAAACAAGAAGAGCAAAGTCTCTGGACAAGAATATTAAGTAGATACTTAGAAATTAGACTATATAACTGTAAAACTTATAAAAAGAACCTCACATATTCTTGTTGACCCTCCACTTTTTTTTCAGGGAAAATTTTGTAAAAAAGTGGGTAATTTAGCTTACCTCCTCCAAAAGATCGATATATTGTTTACTTACCAAATCGATCAGTATTGTTTACTTTTTTTCTGTCACAACAAACATGTGGATACTTATGAAATATGGACATATAGATTACATGCCTCAGAAGTGGCAACCCAGACAAACAATGCTTCGAGACCAACTATGCAAATTTCTGACTTCTCTATAGTGCTCAAAGTACGCTTTTGTTTACACTTCTATGGGAGTTTAAACAAAAGAAGCTGGGGAGCTTATAGTGCTAGAGTATGGTGCTGATGGCGAAGAGCTTTTTTTTTCTTTTAGGTTTTCGTTTAAATATACTAATTAGTTAAATTAGAGTAGAGACTAGTTTAGATAGTAGTATATAGTTTTTACAAAGCCTAACACAGGCTTATAATTGTGACCATCCAGTGTAGGTGAAATATCTCACTTCTTTTTCTTTTCTTGTTTTTCTTTTACCACTTTTTTTTTTCTTGTTTGTATCTTTTATCGTATCCTCCTATACCTCTGTGTTTTTTCTTATAGTTTTTTCTTTTTCTTTTCACTTCTCTACAAGAAAATATCATCAGATTGGTGATATCCTATTGTAGAGTGGTGGGTAGGATGAGTCCTCTGGTTAGGGTATTACTTTTTAGTTTTATCTCGCCAGTGCGGCAGGTCGCCGATGGGCACTCTTTGAAGCAGCTATAGTTATAGTTTTAATGTTATAGTGATATACTTGTAATCTTTCATGAGATTGAGACTTTATTAAACATCAATCACTGGTGTGAACTTGCCTAAGTGGAAAAAAAAAAAAAAAAATAGTTTAGATCAAAATAATGTTTTTTTTTTTTTTTTTTTTATTAATATAATTTTTTTTTTTTTTTTTAAGGTAAGGTTTTGCCTTTATCTTTATTAATATTTTGTATTAAGAATCTACTATGGGTTTCTCTGGCCAGAGCCAATTTACAAAAATTTTTACAAGAATGAGACTCAGACTACCAGAAACTATCTAAATTAGAAATTCTGATTCATCTGCAACCTAAACCTACTAGAGTGGTTAAAACTCACCTAGATTTGATAGTATAAAATATTGTTAGTTGGGGTGCTATATTTAATCCATGTAATAGTCTATAGGGATATTTTTATAATTGCTTTTCCAAGGGGTAGACAAATATTATCATTATATTGTTTATCTGGTAAGCCACAGAGGCAGCTATAAGTGTTTAGTATTCTAAGTTGTGTTATATTATGAGTATTTGTTGTATAAGTAGTTAATGTACTGTAATTAGATCTAGAAGGTATGTGGTTTTGTTGCTTTCATTGTGAGAGTTTTGTATAGTATGGTATCCATAACTGATTATATATATTTTGTGATAGTTATAAAGTAGTTGGATAGTTGTTTTTGTTGCAGTTTGAATAGAGTCTGTGTATTCCCTTATAGTTTGTATAAGAGATGTAGGAATAAACCCTTATATAGTTGTGTATAGGTTAATATTATTATGCCGGTAGTTGTGTGAAAAGCTTGGATGGTTTATAAACCTAGTTTATAATTCTTGTAGTTGGATATTAGTAATGTCTAGTCTGGATTGTTGCAAAAATTGTTGTATAGTGTTGATGATAAGTGTATTTAGTGTTGATATGTCTGGGCAGATAAGCCAGTGTTCTTGATTTTCTCTTGAGTTATATGTTATACAGTTGTTTGTTGGAATTAGTGATGTATATAATGTATATTGATATATTAGAGTAGGAAGTGTGTTAAGCATAAGCTTGATCTTAAAAGTCTTTTGCTGGCATAGTTTAATATGTAGTTGATCTTTTGTAGTTGTTGTTTAAATATAACCAGGTTGCGTTCTAGTTAATTTGAGGCGATATGGGTATAGTGTTGTCTATTCGATGTTGAGATGACCACATTGCAATAATATGAGCATTGCATATATTTTTAATAGATTTGTGAGTTGGTTGTTCAAATATATATTATTCGTATTGAATTTGATATGATGGATTATATATATTGTTGTTAATAAACTGAAGTGTTGTTAAATAGTTAGTGTTTTTTGCTAATCTATCAGCTAGGTTGTTAAAAGTATTATCACTATGTGCTGTAACCTTTTTTAATTGGATGTCAAGCTCGTAGGCTTTGATTAGGTTAAGTAAAGTATGCCATAATGGCCAGTAATTATAAGAATATCTTTTGTTAGATGTAGGCAGTGACTGTATAAGTTTTTTATATTTGGATATGGATTGTGAGTCTGTGTAGATAGTAATAGAGCTTTTCCTTAGATATGTACTAATAGCAGAAAGTATTGCAATTAGTTCAGCTTTGTAAAATGATAGCCAAAGTTTGATTTCTGCTGAATAAGTCTGAATAATAGTGTTATCTTGAATTTGAACTCATCCAATTCCCATAGTGTATTGTTCAGTAGTAATGTCCCTAACAGAGCCATCTGTATAAAATGATAAATAGGAGTAATTTGAGTTGTTTTTTGCAAGTTGTATTAATGTTTGTGATGGTTGGTTGTCAATAAAGATTTCAGGTATTGCATTATCTTGAATGTTGATTGTAGGTTGTGTTGGTATAGTTATTAGATTACATAATGCCAAGAAATACAGTAGGTCAAGCAAATTAGCGTGAAGGTTAAGTATAGTGCTGGTTTCTGTATATTTTGGTCTTCCCAGGAATTTAGTTGATAAGCTAGCTGAGATGTTAATTGTACATTTGTTTTGAATTCTGTTAGAGTTTAAAGAACATCCTGTACATGGCTTGCATGTATAGGTTGGTGATAGGTAGAGGTTAGTATATGTATTGTCAAATGTGATATCCCAGTATGTAATAGATATTAGATCATTAATTTGGTTGTATTTTCTAGCTTTTCCAACAATAATGTGTTGGTTATCATTATATGTGATTAGCCAAGGCTTTGATTTCTTGTAGTGTCCAGTTTGAAATGATAGTAAATTGATATTTGATAGATCTAAGTGTAAATTAATTTGTCTAGTAAGTTCATTAGAGATTGTTTTCTCTTGAGTACTGTAAACTATAAAGGTTTACGTTCTTTTGGGATTTGTTGTATACGTGGTGATATGTGATTCTATGCTAGCAGAATAGAGTTGTCAGAAGATATTAGTTGTTTTAGATAAATAATATTTTTTAGTCATAGTTGTTTTTTGAATTGTAGGTATGATCTGTGTGTTTTAAGAAACTTTTCTATAGGTGTGTAGGAGTATTGGAATGTGTATAGTTGAAGATAGTTTATATGTATATTAATAAATAATTGAAGTATATTAAATAGTTGTATAATTTTGAAAGTTGTTGTATTTTTGTTAGGCCTGTTAATTTGTGGTTTGGGTATTGAAGAATATTAGTTGTAGACCAAAAGTTGTTTTGTAATTGTTAGAGTCATATATGAGTACTTGAGTCCATGAAACCTTGATCATTTAAGCAGAGTAAAAAGTTGGAGATATGGTGTTGTAGTTGGATATCCTATATGTTTTTAATACCATATATATTATGATTGAGTAATGTACTATTAGGTGTAGTAATAGGTAATTTGGCTTTATGTTTGGCTGTGGTTAGATATTGTGAGAGAATTGAATTACATGTAGTTCTAGGAAATATAATGTTGTATATATGGTACTCCAAAATGGGAATAATAACATTGTTGATAATATAGGTGGCTTGCTTGTCAGTAATATTTTTTGTTTTGAGTATATTGTTAAGATCAAATATTTCTTGTTTAATAAGTTTTATTTGTGTAGTGTATTTAAGTGTAGCTGTGAACCAGCATCCTAAAAACTTAAATGGAGTATGTTGAGGTTGTGTGTGGATAGAGTAATCCATAAAACTAATATTTGGAGTTTGATTAGTATTTGATACCAATACTGATTTTTGTGGATTAACTCTGATGTTTGCTATTTTGTAAAATAGGGATGCTGTTTGTGTTATTTGTTGTAACTGTTCAAGTGATTTAGCAAGCCACAAAGTATCATCCATGTAGGCTAATACAGATGTGAAAGCTGATATTTTTTTGTATTTAGTAGGATTAAATTGAATAATCCATTCAACTGTAGATGAGTATCTGGTATAGGTTTTATTAATGTATACAATAAGAGGATCGTAGTAAATATGCCAGAGAAGATGTGTTATTGTCTCTTCTTGGTTGATCCCGTCTTGTACATTGTATTAGTGATGATTTATAAAAGTTGAGTAGGCATATTGAGATGTTGCAAGGCTTTGTAAAGAAGGTGTATATTGACTGAGTTATAAGCTTTATTTATGTCTTGTAATAGGATCCAAATCTGTATTTTGTATATTTAGCATCTTCTAAAAGTTATTGAGTATATGAATTGGGTTGTTAGTAGAATTGCTAGGAAGTGTAACATAGTTGTGAGAATTAAGAATTGGATGTATAGTAAAGACTTTGGATAGTCAGTTAGTAAGGATTTTGGTATAAAGTTTTTTGATATGTTCAATAATAGAGCAAGTGTTATTTAAATTGCCATCAAATTGAGGCTTTTTCAATATTGAATAGATTCTACTGTTTTTTCATTGTTTAGGTATGTTGTGGTAGTAAGATATTGGTTAAGTAAAGCAGTGATTGCAAGTAGTATATTTGGACCTGTATGTTTGATCATTTTATAGCTAATTTCAGATGGTCTACAAGCTTTATTGTTAGGCAGTTGTTGGATAGTTTGTAGTACTTTCTCAATACTAATCTTTTCAAGTATAGGATTATACTATGAGGAGTTAATAGAAAGGATAGGTTCATATTTAGTTTGCCAGTGTTGATTGAAAAGTGTGTTGTTATAAGGTTGATGTACTGTCTATTCGTCAAAGTAATTAGTAATATGCTATTTAATATTTTTTGGATCAGTGATAATGTTGTTATCTGTTTTAATGTTCTGAAAGTGTACAGCCTCTTTTATCTGTTAAGTATACTATTAATCATTTTGTAGATTGTGATAGCAATTGGTCACATCTTTTATCTATGGCTTTATTTATATGCTTTTGCAAATGTTGAGCATTTTCTAGATTTCTAGCATTATATAGTGTTTTCCAGTAGGTTTTTGTATGTTGAAGCCATATTGTTAGTTCTGTTTGTTAGGTAGGTGGATTGTTAATAGAAAAATTATGAGCTGTATTGATGTAGCTGATTAGGTTAGAGATATTGTCAGGTAGATAGATATTATATGAGAAGAACTTTTTGGTACGATATATGATATATCCAATAGTTTTAAGATCCTTGTAAAGTTGAGTTGCTTTGGGGGTAAAGGTATGAGATAAATGTTTAACATTATATTTTTTGTTAGGAATGTGTTGTATTGTGGTGTTTATGATACAGGTATAAATTTTGTGCCATGTTTTTCAAGGCTTTCAGTTGTAGTAGTAGATAAAGATACATGATGTTGAGTCATGTTGAAGTTGATTTGATTAGTAAAGTTTTTCCATTGTTTATTGGTCATTTGTTTGTATTCATAGACTCTACGTTTACATTTAGATTTGTAATTAGTTCTGGCTAATGCAAATGGAAATACCCAGTTAGATATTAAGATCTAGTGATCGCTGTGAGTTAAAGATAGTAGATTATCAAGCTTAAAGGTATGCAAGTAGAGTATAAAAGTATCATTTGCCCAAA
Organism: Racocetra fulgida; assembly: GCA_910592135.1. Taxonomy (NCBI): domain Eukaryota; kingdom Fungi; phylum Glomeromycota; class Glomeromycetes; order Diversisporales; family Gigasporaceae; genus Racocetra; species Racocetra fulgida. Next base: position 15,044 of record CAJVPZ010000136.1, on the reverse strand, counting down.
TATAGTCAATTTTACTTTGATATCTAGTACTGTGCCAGGTGTTTTGTAGATTGTTTATATGGTTTGCCAGGTCATACATGTTGATATTGTGTAGGTAGTTAAGAAGTTGGAATTTGGTTGTAGAGAAGATAGTGGTATTATTATTAGTATTGAAGTTACCTAAAATAATAGGTTGTAGATTATTAGATAAGGCTTGTTGTATCTATGTAATAGCTGTGTCTTGTGTAAGTTTTCAGGTAGCACTATTGATTAATGAAAGATATACAGAAATTATTCAGAGTTTGTAATCATGTTTAAAAAATAGATTAACAGCAAATGCTCTGCCTGAATGTATAAGTATTTTGTGTATATAAGGTTGAATATAGTTGCAAAGCATTATACATATTTCTTCTTTTGATATTGATGAGTTAGACTAGTAATATCTATATTGTTGAGTATTAAAGAATTTTGTTGGTATATTATTTGCAATTTTAGTTTCTGTTAAACTAATGATGTCTAGGTTGTTAGTTAAACAGTAATCTTTCTATATTGTCTTTTTTTCTGTAGGTTGTATTCTTGTATATTGTGTATTGCAATATTTAATTTAAATATAAGATCTAATAGACTTTGAGGTAGTTTGTATTGAGATTATTAATAGTTTGTATTAGACGAGATAGCAGTTTGTACTTCTGTTGTGAATGGCTTAGACATAGGTGGTGGAGTTAATAAAAGAGTTTTGGTAATGTATTAGGTGTTGTATATTCAGGATGAGGTCTTGACAGTATTTGTGAGTTTGTAGTAGTTTGAGTAAGTGTATTAGGGTAATTTGATTTAAGAAGAATATTATAGTAGTATTGTAAGGCTTTTTTACATGGTACAAAGTGGTTTGGTAATAGATTTGATTCAGAAGGCAAGTAGATATATGCTTTTAAATAGTCTTTTTTAACAAAAATAGTAAGAGTATAAAAGTGCTTCTCTAAATTGTACTCAAAAAGGCTGAGATGATTGAGGAATGAAATAATAGTTTGTGGTTCTGGTAGTGTTAACAATTGATGGTATCTGAGAAATTTGTTATAGCATGTTGCTAGATGTGGGAGAGGTCTTGGGTCTGGATCAGTAGTTTGTTCAGTATTATAGAGACCAAAATGGAGGTCTAGTTAAAAATAATAGTATGGGTTGTAGATTTGGTTGTCTCTAATTATATTAGGGAAGGATTCTGGTTTAAGGAAATGAATATCAGAAATATTAGATAGAAGAATAAGGGGAAAGTATTTGTAGCTTTTAACAAATATTTTATAATAACCACATTGTGTAAAATTATATTCAGATCTAGGATAGTACATGCTATACTATAGTCTTCTTTAATTAATATACGAATAGCAAGGCTGTATATGTTATTAAGGTTGTAGTAGAAGGTTTTACGGTGTCTAATAAAGGAATTAATAGTTTGGGGATATGGAAGTATAGAAAGGTTATAGAACAATAAGATCTTATTGTAATAAATATTAGGATTATATATGATTATATGTGGTTTATTAGTATAGAAAATGTTTGTAGAGTTAGAAAGAGCATCTGAATCATGTGGGTATGATGATGATGAAGATGATTCAGATAGGTTGTCTTCTACAGGATTGCTCGCCATTTCAAGCTCAGTTTTCATAGCTGCACAGGATTCCATAGCCTGTCCTGTATGTTGGGTCTGGCCATTATATAAATGGTTCTTCATATAAATGGGCTTAACCGCCCGCCCACTTACAACATTTTCCTTATCAACTATAGTGGGTGTCTCTTTTAATAAGATGGCGACTGCATCTATAAGTGTAAAAGACAAGTTTATTAAAAAGGAGTCTCTTTAAAGAAAAGAGACTCATTAATTAGATATGAGATTTGGAAGTTAATGTTGAATTTTCTATAAAGATATTTATCTGCCTCTGAGTAGGCAATTTCATGACAATATTTGACCATTTGAGGATATGTAAGTCATTGATCATAGGTATTAAATCAGATTATGACTCTTGCAAGAGAGTCAATACTAATTGGTTTTTCTGTAAGGAGGTTGATAGCTTCTTTTTTGTTTAGATTTGTAAGTTTATGGTTGATCATGGCTTTTTTTTGGTATGCTTCTAGATACAAGTAGAAGAAGAAGCTCTGTCTACTTTTAATAGTCTCTACTGAATTAGTTTTACAGTGTGATTCTTCAGCATCAGATGCTAAGTCATCTAATGTTTTGGTTAGGATAGGCTTAAGGAAAGTTGCTTCATATTTTCCATCTTTGAGGAAGATTGATTCATCTATTTGAATTTCTTTTTTGGGCTATTTTTCATATGATGCAATTAGGAGTTCTTTATATAGTTGGCCGAAGTTGTGTTGAAATTGTGTTTTTGAAGCTGTGTTGTCTTGTATTAGATTCTGTTGATAATAATTTGCCTTTGTCCTTAGGTTCAACTTTTTCTAAATATTTGCATAGTGTCTGAACAAGTAAGAATATGGGGGTGAGTCAGTAGAAATAGAACAAATTTATTAGATAAATTTGTTTCATTTCTACTGACTTACTCCCATATAGTGATTGGCATATTTAATATATTGGTTACAATGTTCTTGGAGTTAGAGAGTTCTGTAAATGGGATAGATGCTGGAATTAACTTCTTAAGATGTGAAATAAAGTGTTGTCAAAATTGATATTTTAGGAAGTTGTGAACTTTTGTTTCATCTAGAAAAGCAGTAAATTGTCAATTGTATTTTGGGTAGAATGACTCAAACTATTTATCAAAATGTTTGAGAGAATTTTTGAGAGATGGTATATTAAATTTTTTGAGAAAAAGAGTTTTAGAGATATTGAAATTGAGGTTGATAATCTACTATCTATGAATATTTTAAGGTAATTGTCTTTTTTGTCATAGTCAATGACTTGTGAAGTAATTTTAAAACACTTGGGTCATAAATGTATATCTTCAGAAAATTTGGTGTAGTTAATAGTTTGATAATTATTAGAAAGGTATAGATGTATATGAGCAAGGTTAATACAGAATTATAAATGATTCTGAGACTTGTAAGGTGGAACTGTGGCTGGTGAGGTAAAGATTTCTGAATAGTTAAGTTTGGTGAAGAGGACTGTTATAAAAACTAAAATAAGTTTTTTAAGTATTTCTTCTAAAACAGAAAATGGAATAGTAAATGCTTTATTGACATCTGGATTGTTTTTTTAGATAAAATCTGTTAGGAATTGAGGCCTTTCTTCTGCTATTTTGCGATAATTTGGTAAAAGCTCGCTTTAAGTGCTTTGTGATCTACTGTTGCTGCTTTAATTTCTTTATCAGGATAGAAGTTAAATAAATGTAACTTGAGAAAATGAAAGATTTTTTAGCAAGTTCTGTTTGGAGCTTGTTATTTTTTTCCATTTCTTATATTACTGGATAATTAGCTAACCAGTCAAATATTGGCTTAGTTTGATCAGTGTTTGAGTCTGGGTTAGAGGTGAGTTGATTTGTTTGTGATTGTTACAATATATTGTCAGTTGTATTAGACAGATTAGTTTGAGTATTAGTTAAGTTATTTTTGGAAATGTTTAGATTGTTATTGTATTATAGCCAGGTTGATTTTGTTTACTATTATGTGTTTGGTTCTGGTTGGTATTATTATTATTGATATCCATGTTGTTGTTATCATTAATTGTTTCAGTATTAGATGTTGAAGATCTAAGTTCAGAGATTAAGGGGTTTAAAGAGTCTGAGTTCCAAGGTTAAAAGGTTTAAAGGATTGTAAAGTTGGTTAACAGCAAGGGTCTGTCTGAGTTGTGAAAAGAATTAACTACTTTTAGAAGAGCCTTGTTGTGGGTCAGGTGTAGTGTTTATGCAAGATTTATGATAAATTTTTTCATCATCTATGATTGTATCTTGTGCTAAGCAATGTTGATTGTTGATAATTTTGCATTAATTAGTAAATTACATTTTGCATAGGTGTGATGGTGCATAGTAGATCTTGGTATAGATATTGGTAATAGAGGAATAAACAAGGTAGTCTGTAATGGATGTTGCTAAAGATTTCTTGTCATTGAGTTTTTTAATTACTTTGGTTATTTTGTTTCTTTGATACATAAGGTTTTGAGTAGATACAAAATGTATATAGTATTTGCTACACAAGCAAGTTATAATAAAAGTTGTTGCTAAAGCTTCGAAGTAATGACTGCTCTTGACAGCTCCTCTAAGTTGAGTAGTGATACAACTGTTAAGTTTCCTGTTATTAGGAATAGAACAAGGTGTATTAGGTGTTTCTTCATATATTCCAATTCCAAAACTTTTTGAATAGTTTGTATAGAAATAATCAAGATCAAGGTCATCCAGTTATGCATCAGTTAAGGTAGGCATGTGATTATGCTTCCTTAAGAATACAGATTACGAAGTCTTAATAATATTTGGAAATATAGAACAATAATGTGTTAAATAGTTATTGCAAGTGTATATATATTTCTAAGGGTATTATTATGGCTACTGCAGCTCATATAACCTTGTGTAACCTATAAGTTCTAAGGTTTCACAAGTCATGTGTTACAAGTCACATATTACACAAATCATATATTATACAAAGTTGCACAATTAGACAAAAATTAGGTAACGTTACTAAGTTAATTATAGAATAAATAGTAAATGCAGTAGTTATTTTATATAAATTGTTTGTAAGTTAATTTTACCAAGAAAGGTATAATTATATTATAAATATGGTCAGGTGTAAACAGATCAGAAAACAGGCCCGAAGGTTATACAAAATACAATTTTGATAGGGGTAAACTAGAAAAGAACTTTTTGTAAATTTAAAGAACAAAAAAAAGAGTTTTGATACTTTGGGTTCTATAGTGGCCAATATTAGGTCAATTTTGATGTACTATAGCTTATTTTGAAGCTAAAGATATGCTCTACAAATTCTGTTATGGTATAGAAGGATGTTTTCTAGCCCAATTTGCCAGGAAGGGCAAAGTTGTGGAAAGAGAACAGAGTTTTGTCTGTCTGTTCTTATAAATCGAATATCTCAAGAACAGAGATAAAGACTTAAAACTTTATAAATATATGTAAAATTGGTAGCTGAAAAGTTTACTTAAGCACTAATGGATTGTTGACTTAATTAAATTTTGTGTAAATTGAGAAAAATGTGAAAAGTTTTTAGCTGAAATTTTGTGTACAAGTGATAAGCAAAAAGAGTTTTTTGTATTTTCCTTTCATAATTGTTTATATAATTATTCATTTATTTTAAGTAATATATTGATTACTGCTTGGAAAGCAGTTTTGTAAAGAATGTTATAGTTTTGGATTGTTTTAATTAAAGATATAGGAATTAGACCTTTTAGTATAATATCTAGATAGTGTAAATATGGTTAGAAAGCAAATAAATAAAATGCTTCATGGTTATAAATTTTGTAAATGAGTTCCTTGAGCTAATTATTTGTAAGATCTAGTTCTGCTAATTTAAGATACTGTGTAGTAGTATTAGTAATAATTTGATGGATTAATTCAGTGTTTTGGCAGCTATACCAATGTAGAGATGAGTTTAATAAGTTGCAGTAGAAGCAGTTAGTATTTGAAAAGATTCTAGAATATCATGAATGGTAGAGATGGTGAGTTAGCAATTCATTAAGTAAGGTTTTAATTTAAAGGATTTAAGTTGATTAAACTTAAAGTTTGTAATATTAGAAATAGGTTTTTGGTTATGATTAAAGTATAGCTAGGTGGCTCTCTAATCAATTTGGTGGTTAAGTGAAGACCATTCATTATTCTGATTTTGATGATCACATTGCTAGAACTTGGGCTTTACATATCTTTTTAACAATAAATGAGCAGTGTAGTATCTAAAATTTTGTCAATTTTAATATTTTTCTCTTTTCCTTTCTTTTTCTTATATTTTATTATATTATTATTATATTCTTATCAATATTTTATCATATTATTATATATTATTATTATCATTAGTATTATTATCTATTTTTGTTTATATCTTATATATTAGCAATTAATAAGTGAATATAGAAAATATTTATATTTGGAAACTAATATTTTGAAAACTAATGCAAAAATCCATTACTGCATATTAGCAACCCCCTATTTTGGGTCATAGAACATTTTTGTTTTAATTAGCTAGATCGATTATTATAGTAAATTTTTAGTAATTAGCAATTTTTGATAAACATTCTAGAACTTACTAATTAGTGTAATGAAATTTAAATTAAATGTAACATGTGATATACCATGTAACCTTATATGTATCACATGATAGATAGACATTAAATTAACATCCATATAGTTCCAAAATATTATAAATAGTCTTTCTTTTCCTCTTTCTCGACTTAACTTTGTATAAGTTCTTACAATTTGATTAATAAAATCCTATTGTCTTCTTGAAAATTGTCATTTTTCTTGAGTTTTTGTTTTCTTTCTTGTTATCTTTCTTGTCATTTCTTGATATCTTTAGAGTGTATAAGGTTTGGATTCTCAAAGTCTAATAGTGTTTGCTATATTGCTTGAACTAGGTTTGAACTCCTTTGAATCTAATAAGGATAGACACCACTTTATCTGCTTTCTATTATTCTATTACAACTCAATTTTTAAATATTACTCTCTGCTTTAGTTCTTTAATTCGAACTGCTAATTATTGCTCCCTTCTGCTAGACTCCATCTTGAGCTTAGTTATACAAAAATAGAGCAATAACAGTAAGGAGCTTGACAAAATAATGTTTACTTTTACACTGAAGTGTATAATAAGGGTTGTAGATATTAGCATAGTTAAAGAGAAGTGGTGTATCAAGTATATGTTGTTTAGCTAGTAAATCTGCTAAATTATTGAAGACATTGTCTGAGTGAGCTAGAACTTTAATAAACACAATTTCTAATTTATATGAAGAGATAATATTAAGAAGTATATACTATAAAGGCCAAGCATTAAATTTAAAGAGTTTGTTAGGATTGATAAGAGGTGACTTAAGTTTGGTGTATTTGGATATAATTGATTGATAGTCTGTATAAATATTAATTATAGAGTTATGAAGTGTTGTAAAGATGGCAGAAATAATAGATAAACTCAGCTTTGTATGAAGATGGCCAAAGATGAATTTGAGCTGAGAATTTGTGGACAATTTGGTTATTATCATCTACTTGAACCCATCCTATCCTCATGGAAAATTGTTCTGTGTTAATGTTGATTACTGAGCCATCAGTATAGAAATTAAATTGTCTCTAAGTTAAGTTATGCTTCCAATTTAGCTGTTTTTTCATTTGTAATAAAAATTGAAGAAATTGTAGAGTTACTAATAGAATGGAGGTGAAGGTAGTTGAAAATTTTGAAGTAAAAATTTAATTGCAGTAGAAAAGATAAGATCTAAATAATTAAAGTTTAATTTAAGATTATTATTAAAGAATCTGCTAAAGAACTGAAAAAAAGTAATTTTGGATATATAAATTGTGTATACAGATTTTAATATATTTGAATTAAGGTGACATTCAATATAAGGATGACAATTAATTAGTTGAAATAAGTAGTGTTTGTATCAATATTGGCTTGCCAATGTGTGATTTGATTTTGGTGTGAATTTTGCCTAAAATGATTTCATTATCATTAAAGGTAATTATTCATGGTTTAGATTTTTTAGAAACATTATATACATTATATGCAAATGGGTTTGTTCCTTGTTGTTAGTAATGTGAAAATAGAGTGCAGCTATATTTATCTTTAATAACTATATCTTCAAGTATATTAAACCATAAAGGCTTTTTTCTTTGTTAGAAATTGCAGTTTTAGTAAAAGGTATTGCCATTCCAAGAGGCAGATATTATCAGAAGTACAAAGTTGTTCAAAGTAAAGTATTTGTAGATTTCTGAGTTGTTTTTTAAAGGTTGTATAATTGAGATAGTTATAAAGAATTTTTTCTATTGGTTGAAATTATGTGAAATTGTTTTGGACCATAAAGTATTAGAATTTGCTGTAATAGAAACTTCAAGATATAAAAGTAGTTAAATAGTCATAAAATTTAATGTATATTTGTTATCACCATCAACAATCAGTTGAGAGTGTTGTAGTATATTAGTTGTTGACCAAATATTATTTTGTAATTGTTGGAGTCTTATTTATATAGTAATCTCTAAAAGATTAGGATTATTAATACATTGGTAAAAGTTGATAATATGGTGTTGGAGTTGGATATTCAAAATATTGTAGATATTATAGAGGTATAGATTAAGCATAGTACTGTTTGGAATAGACCTTGATAGATGTAATTTTTATTTAGCTACAGTGAGATATTTAGCTAAAATATTGTTATATATTGAGCATAGTAATATAATATTGTGTATTCTGTATTTTAGTATAAGGATAATGACTGTGTTAATGATATAAGTAATTTGCTTGTCTGTTATTTTTTTAGTATTAGCTGTATATATAAGTTGGAGTGTCTCATTTTTTATTAGTTTGTTTTGTTAAGTATATTTATTGTCAAGTATGAACCAACATCCAAGATATTTGAATGGTTGGTTAGTTGAAATTGATTGAAGTATAGAGTTAAAAAAGAAAATTGATATTGGTTTAGAATTTGTAGCAAAAATAGATTTGGTAGAGTTTATTTGAAGATTGTCCATTTGATAAAAAGATATAGCTGTTTGAGTGATTGACTCAAGTTGCTCTTTTAAATTAGCAATCCAAAGTGTATTATCTATATAGGCTAATACAGATATAAAGGCTTTTAGTTGTTCTTGTTTAGAATGTATAAGTTGAGTTTTTTAGGAGGTTGATAAAGTATAGCTATTGAAGCTGTTGGCAATTTTGTAAATAAGTGGATCATAGTAAATTCTCCAAAAAAGTGGTGTAATAGTTTACCTTGGTCAATACTATTTTTAATGAAGTAAGAGCTAGTAAGTTCAAAGTTTGTAATAACTTTGTTGTGATAATTTAGAAGCAGATTGGTAAAGATTTGAATAAGTTAGTTGGTATATTAATATGCATATGAGATTTTTCAAAGAGGTTTATATTGACTAAATCATATGTTTTGCTCATATTTTGAGATATAAGCCAAAGTTGTTTAGAATTACAGGAAGCATCTTCAATAATATTATTAAGAATATATAATAAAATTGCTATACAATTGCCTGGAAGAGCAATGTAGTTATAGAAGAAAAGTATTGGATAATTTGTAAAAATTTGGTTAAGATGGTTAGTAAGAAGCTTGGTATAAAGTTTTTTAATGCATTCAAGAAGACTAATAGGTTTAGTGTTAATTAGGTTATCATCAAAGATTGGTTTTTTGAAGATAAGGTAAATTTTACTTTTCTTCCATTGTTTAGGAATATTGTTAGTAATAATGCATCTATTGAATAGAGTAGTAATAGCTAATAGAAATGATTGATCAGTATGTTTGAGCATTTCATAGCTTATGCCTGAAGGGCCACATGCTTTATTGTTTGAAAGTTGAGTGTGAGTAGTAGAGATTTTATCAATAGTGAATTCCTTAAGAGCACTATTATACTAATCAGAGTTAATGTCTGTATTAGGAAAATATTCTTCCTGCCAGACCGAATCATATATCTGTTGGTTAATAGGCCTATGATCTGTCTATTTATCAAAGTGTTGTTGTATATATATCTTAATTTCTGAAGTATTAATGATGATATTATTGGCAGTTTTGATGTTTTTAGAATGCTATTAATCATAGCTTTCAGTTTGAATGCAAGTTTATCACATCTTTTGGCAATACTATTATTGATCTGTTGTCAAATTTCTTTAATGTTTTTGATATTACAGACATTATAAAGAGCTTTCTACTTAGTATTGCTATCAGCAATCTAATGTATTAACTGTCACAGATTAAAATGAAATCTGATCAAAACAAAATTTTTCTGTTTTTTAAGGAAAATTTAAAATATTTTTGGAGAACATTTTTTGGGGTTCTTTTTAGAATTAGGGTAGAGTTTAAGGTTAGGTTTATTCATAAATACGTATATGTAGAGTTTATAGGCTCTAAGAGTGGACATGAGAGGTCTCTAGTTTTATTTTAATCAGATTTTATTTTAATCTGCAATATTAACTAATTGTATTTATTAGAAATGTAGTTGATGTTGAGTTGGTGAGTAGAGTTAATTTGATCAATAGTACTATTGGAATGGGAATTAAATTTTTAAGTGTAGCTTTAATATATTGAATAATATTTCCCAATTTTTTAAGATGATAATGAAGGTTGAATGCTTTGAAAGAGTATATATGCTAGAAGTTACAGACTTTAAACTTTTTATTAGGAATATGTTGAAGTGATGTGTTAATAACACTAGTTTGAATTTTGTGGCAGGTAGACTCTAGTATATCTGTTATATTTATATTAAGTAGTGTATTGTTATTTCTAAGGTTTAGAGTAATTTGGTCTGTATATAATTGCCATTGTTCTTAACTCATATTTTTATAGAGGAATACTCTTTTATGAGTTCTGGTAGCTATTTGTTTTTTTCTATAAAGGCATATAGGAATAACTATAAAGAGACTAAGATTTTGTGATCACTTTCAGTACTAGTTTTAGAGTTGTTAATATAAAAGAAAGTTAAATATCTAAGGATTAAATGATTGGCCCATATATAGTCAATACAGCTTTTGAGTTAGTTATTTTGCCAGATATAGATTGAGGTTTGTGTATAAGCTGACAGATTATACATATTGTTATATAAAGAAACTGGAGTAGTTTGTATTTAATTGAAGTTGAGTGTAGATTGTTGTTTTTTATATTGAAGTCTCCATTATATTAGGTTGTAGATTTGCAGTTATAGCCTGCTAAATCTATTGAATGATAGTATTTTGGACTTGAAGATAAAGTTGAGAATTGTGACTAGGTAAGTAAATAAAAATAATGTAAAATTTAAAATTATGTTTGAAAAGAAGGTCAATGGCAGTAGCATTGCTAGAGAAAGTAATAATGTTATGTATATGAAGGTTGAATCATTTGTTTAGCATAATGGCTATACAGCTTTAGAGCTATCAATACAGGCTCAGTAATAAGAAAAGTATAAAGATTTGTGAAATTTTGTATTAGTATCTATATTTGAAATTTTAATCTTTGTTATACTTATAAGGCTTAGATTATTAGAAAGACAATAATTTTTCCAAACTTGTTGTTTAAGGTTAATATTATATCCACATATATTATGTATGACTATAGAAATATTAAGTGCTTCTTTAAGTTTATTATTGTTATTATAACTAGAGGTAGATAGATTGGGTTAAGGTAGGTAGTGATGTATTTTGATGTAATAAGTTGATATTTTTATTAATTTGTATAGATGAAAATACTCCACTTATATCTTTAATCTAGAAGAGTTAAAGGAGGTAGAAAAGGAGGTAGATGTGTTTGACAGCTTAGATGTAATATAGAGGGTTTAGAAGTCTGTGATTGGTGTTTTAGATCTTAGTGAAGTATTATAAGAGTCATATAGCATAGAGTAAATGTGATGATTAAGTAATATCTCAGAATCACTTGGTAGGTAGATATGTGCTTCTGTTTTATCATGATTTATAGTGATGAGAATATAACTTGCTAAATACTTAGCATTATTGTTTATTAGATGTTGTATAAAAGAGTTGATAATTTGTAGTTCTTTTAGCAAAGGTAATTGATAATGATTGAGGTATTTATTATAATATAGTTCTAAATTATAGAAGTCAGATGAAATTGGTGATAATTTGAATAAGCTTTCTTCTGTAGGTGTGCTTACTATTTTAAGCTCAGTTCTCACAGATATAAAGGATTCTATAGTTTGTCATATATATTTGGTCTAATCATTATTATTCTGGTTCTCCACGTAAATGGACTTAACCATCTGTCCATTATATCATTCTTCTTTAAAAATAGCTCACAAAGAGTAGTAATATTATGCTTTTAGAGGCGATGGCTGCATCAATATATTCTATAGAAGAAAGAACTATTGAAAAGGATTGTAAGTGGTTGTTTGTAATAAGAGTTGTTAAGTAGTATTATCATTAAGGTTTAAAGTTTAATTGAGATTATAAGTTGTATTATATATAGTAGCATTATTAGAGTCAGCATCAATCATAGAAATATTACTATCTAAATTGATTATCAGTTCTGAATGTTGATAGGCCTATGGATTATCTTCTATTAAAGATATAGAGGTTTTAAGTATACTTGTATAACTGGTTTCAGTAAAGTATTAATATTTTTGATAATAGTTTGTTAGAAATTAGGTGTTTAGTAAGTGTTACTCAAGTTGGTCGAAAAAGGTTTGGTTTAATTTGTGGAGTCTTAAAATTGATTTTAAATTTAGAATAGATAGTTTTTCAGCTTTAGGATAGGCTTTTTCATTATAGTACTTGTGAACCTCTTGTATAGATAATTTGTCAGTAATTTGCGTATATAGTAGTAAGTTAGAACACGAGCAAGAAATTCAGTATTTGCAGGATGTGAAGAGATTTTGTTGATAACAAAATGAGCATAAAAGCCATCAGGTTTATCATTAGTAGCTATAGTATTAAGATATTCATGATAGTAATAGTAGAAATAATAAGTTTTATGAGTGAAGTCAGTTTCTACTTTATTAAGTTCTATACATTTTTCTTCAGCCTTATAAGCAAGTTTGCACAAGAATGTAATAGTTGTAGGTTTTCAAAAAGTTGTAGTATTTATTTAGTCTTTTTTAAACTAGCTCGGATAGAGAGTAGGTTGTGTGAGTTTAGATTTGGATGAAGTCTCAGAAAAAGGTACTGGATAGTATACAAATGATTGTTTAAAGAAGAATTCAGATAAATTTTAGATATTATGTTCTTTCTCTTGTAGAAGAGTAGAACAACCTTTAACTATATATATATAGATATAATATAATGCTGTTTTAAAGCATTGTTGAGATTGGTCTTATAGTAAGCTTATATTTGTAATAGAAAAGTGATTGGGTAAAAGTGCTAATGTGTAGACTAATTTAAGTGCAATTTTGTGCTTAATGTGGTTGTAGACCTTTTTTCTATAATCTTAGAAAACTGGTGTTTATAGACATTAAAAAATTTTTCAAACCACTTGTCAAATTCTAATAAGTGGTCTTTCAAAGAAGGAATTTGGAAAGTATTAAGAAAGTACCATTTGGATATATTTAAAGAGATATTAATATTAAATAAATTATCATTTTGAACTTTTACAAGTGGTTGACCAATAGCATCTTCACTAATATTATAGTGAAGTCTAAATCTAATTGGTCTTATATTTAAATCTTCACAGAATTTTTGTGCATTAATAGACAAGATATATTTGTGCAAGTTTGAGAGCTACTAGATTTCAGTTTGTGATAGTATAGATGAAACAAAATTGTAGAAAGTAAGAATTTTTGAATAATCAAGTTCAGTAAAGAAAATCTTAGTAAATTCTTTGAGCAATGCTTCCAGTATAGAGTGAAGAATATTGAAAGGAATAAATAGTAATAGCTTTATTAATATCAGAGTTGTTTTTACAAATAAAATTAATAAGAAACTGAGGTCTTAATCCAGCTATTTTTTTAATTAAGTAAAAGTATATGAATCTGTGTTTTTTAGAATTTTCAGTTGTCAGTTTAATAACTTTACTAGGATAATCATCAATAAGATGAGATCTGATAAATTCAAAAAGTTGATGTACAAGTGTATTATCAAATCTGATATAAAGTTTCATAGTTTCTGTAATAGAATATTTTAGAACCAATCAAAATCATTAGAAGTATTGCACTTTTGTTTGAGTTCTTGTTCTTGTTTTTGTTTATATTTTAATTTAGTTTTGTTCTTGATCTTGGTTTTGATTATGTTCATATTGTTGTTCTTGTTCAAGAGTATTAGATTTTTTGAAAAGTAGTATTAAAGCCTTCTTAAAAAGAGTGATTTTGCTTAGTTTAGACATAAAATATAGTTTTAAAATAAAGACTATACTTCTTTGTTAGTGGTTTATTAGAGTAGCCAGAGTACTGAATTTGAGCTTCATAGTTAAAACATATAATATGCATTTTTTGTGAATTAATTAATTTTTAAAAAATATAATCTATACTTTTTTTTTTTTTTTTTTTTTTTTTTTTTAATATTAAGGTGACCACCTTGGGGTTTGGCATGTTTTATTAAACTTTGGATCGAAAGCCAGAGCAACCACAGGGCTACCCCTGACTTTGTTACATTAACGAAGATATATACTAGCCATGTGTACAACTTTTGGTTGTCTATTTAAGCAGTTTTGCATATGTAACCCATATGAACTATACTAGATATTGTACCTATAACCCACTATTACTTGAGTTACCCAATTAAACCCTCTGATCAACTTAGCACCGTCGAGATATTCTCTCCAAAAAGGAACTGCCGCTAAGGCTCCTTAGGACTACTTTATCCTCGTGGTAAACTTACTAGAGCAGTCCATATCCCACACATATATTATCTAGATTTTCGGTAACTTACGCCTAGGTGGCCAAGTACTTGTAGCTTTTTACCTCCGCTACCATTACCTACTCTGTGCCCTTGCAAAGTTCACCCAAACCCCAGCACCCACTTTACGGACTATCAACAGTACTTCAATACCAACCATCTGTGCCAAAAACTTCAATCCAGATGGCCCGGGAGGGACCAGTAGGCGTCCCTTGGTATTCTGAATGAATTCTTTTTTCTCCGGCTGGTCCGGCGGCCTGGTTGGAGTAGTGTTTGCCAAACACTCGGTCCTCGTTCAGTTTGCCTATAGTGTCCGGTTCTCCAGATGATAATCCTTTACGTAGCCCATCGAAAATCTGTGCTACCTCTCTATTCGGGACTTCCCAAGCAGGCTTCCGTATCCCTGATCCCTTGGATTTATTTGCTGCTTCACTTGGGTTTCGTATAACTCATACATCACACTACATTCCACAACCTCCCAATGCGAGTTGGTAAGACCAAAGTCACAGGTGCTTACCCGATCGATATGTCATACAGTTTTATCATAACGCATTTCCGCAAATTCGAATTTCGTCACCAGTGGAATTCGAACTCTTGTCCTGGCGCTTGGGGATGCGACAACTTACCAACTACACTAAGTTGCCACACCCTTAATATAATCTATACTTATA
>CAJVPZ010000135.1:0-24496 GCA_910592135.1 Racocetra fulgida | reverse complement strand
AGCAGAAAAATTTTATTTTCTAAGTTTAAAGTCAACTTTAACAAGCCATTAACCAAAATTACTTTCATTTAACCAAACCTTACAAAACACTCAACAGACATTAATCAAACCTCAATTCATCAAACCTTCACACTTCAAATTCTATCTAACAAACAACTCCTGTTACTGATGACAATATTATTATGTCAAAATCTTTTGATAACTCTAATTCTAAACCTAATATTAATTAAGAATCTATACTTCATACAACCACATTATCACATAATCCTTTTTAATAATATCTTTTGTAACTATATAAAAGCAGCTACCATCTCTAAAATAATAATATCCTCCACTTTCTGTGGGCTATTTTTAGAGAAGAATAATGTAAGTGGACAGGTAGTTAAGTCTATTAATATGAAGAACTATGATAAAGATGGTCAGACCCAATGCATAGAGCAGACTTGGTTATAAGAACCAGGCTTAACATAGCAAGCGACTCTGCAGAAGATTATTTGTCTAAATCATCAACATCTTTAGACACCTATGATTTGTATGCATGCTACAACAAATATTTACTACATCATTAACTTCTTCTTCTTAAAGAGCCTCAAACTTTACAATCCTTTTACTCTCATCTCAGTATTCATGCACTTCACCTTAAAAAATTTGCTGCTATTTCACTATTTAAAAACAGAAAAGAAACACATGTTTATCTATGATATGAGACCAAATTACTGCCAAATCACATTCTATCATTAACATTCGACATATACAACATACCTCTTAAATCATATACAAACACATCACCAATTTTATCACTTATAATTTCTGATGAAGAACCTGAATCTTTACCTGCAGATTACTTTCATTTTTGCAAAATTCTACTAACAATACTTTAAGCTCATCACTTATACCTTCAACATTTATGAATTATACTTCTAGTTATAATTTTTCTAATCAAAATCATAATCAAATTAGCTCTCACTTTGCATCTTTGCAAACTTCTACATCTGCACAAAAGCTTCGTGATCTTTATCTAACAATTGCTACACATAATAATAGAGGTTTCACTAATATAACTAAAAGAGAAACATGACAAAATTACTGTTTTTACAATAATATTTACATTGCTTCATTACTGAAACCAAAATTGCTAATAGCACAAATTTTTATTTTTGCAATAATAACTTATTTACCTACTTCTAGGCTAACTTAGATAGCTTAGCAGAAAGAACAGCTATTATGATTCATAACCACCTCAAACCTCATATTCACAACTGCTAAACACATCCTGATAGAACAATTGCATTTGATCTTTTCTTTAAAAGTGATATTAAACACTGCATTATAAACATTTATCTCTCATCTACAGATATGCATAAATGCAATGAAACACAAAATACAGTTATTGCATGGATTCAACAAGCCTATCAACTCAATCTTCATCCAATTATACTTGGTGACTTTAACATACATGATAATGTTTTCAGTATATCATCTAAATATCATCTCATCAACTATCTACACCACACTAATATATATGATCTTGGTGCATATACTAACAATATACATTATACATAATCAAATAATACTAGCAAAGCTGTATCAACTACTTTTAGACTGATTCATTTAATATTCAGTTCTTTCATTTATATAATCTTGACAATAGCTACCATATATTTCCAAAAATAAGCTACTCCGAAAATAAGCTACCCCTTTGTTTTAACCAAAAAATCTAAAAACTTGTTTCACCCAAAAATAAGCTATCTCACTTTTTTAAAACAAATCAATAATAAAATCTTTAATTCTGAAAATAAGCTACTCCCTTTTTAAAATTCAAATTACCTATATAGAAGCAAGTTCTTTATATTTGTTTTTTTTTGGGAGGTCTGCCTCATTTCACTAACACTCATTTCATAGATAGCATTTCATCCACAACCAATTTACCAACACCAATTCACCAACAATCAATTCACTGATACCAACAGTTCAATTCAATTCACCAACACTCACCTCAAGTCAAACCTGAAATAGCATTTGTTGATGCTATCTCACATGCTAACTATAGACAATGGGTTACAATGAGTTGTATTTATTTAATATGATACTTTTATATCTATCTATTCATACCATTTAGTTACATGAAGCCAATAAGTTTTATACATGATGGGCTTTTGCTACTATGATTAAAATTTTACAAGCAATATAACTATTTATAGTATTGGTAGAAATTCTATGACTAGCAGTGAGGAATTCATATTTATTTACATGACTATGATTTTAGTTCCTGCCATTTGAATACCAGAGACACTTTACTATTGCATCATAGAGCACTATATTTAGTACCCCCAGAATTATACTCTACCAGATTAAAACCTTATTACTGTCATTTAATTTCAATTATATTTGTATAGTTATTTTTATGCAATAAACATGACCCTTGTTTAAGAATCATTCGAAGTATTTTCCACTAGATTTTATCTTTTCTATCATATAAAATCACCAGATACAAATCAAGTTAGCCAGTGTTTTTTGATTTGTACCCTGGGTATTGTATGCAATGCCTTACGGTACTTCAATAAAACTTCGCCTCAAGTCAATTAGAATTAGTATTATTAAATACTTATCTTTTGTCAATAAATGAGAATTAAAGTCCCGATTCTTATAACTTTGTATTATATATTCTTGGCCAGGTTGCTTTACACCATTATAGCAGGCATAAAATGACTATTGCAAATTTGCTTTTATATATACCTTTTAATCACAGTTACTATTTAAGTACAAACATATTATTTGTTCATTATATAATATTGTTTTATATTAATTTGTTCATAATGCTTAGGCGGTAAGGCTATCTACATATCATATAATTAACACTATCCTGGGTAGTTTATACGATAAATCAAGAAAAGTATTTAAACAAAACAATTAAGCCAATAATTTCTATACTGATAATATAATATTAATTTCTATATAAATTTTTTATCTTTTAGTGAATACATTAAACCTTGATGATGAAGTCACCACATATGCAAGTTCTAGTTATGTATTGTTAATTGATAATCGAAGTCATTATTTAATTTTAGTATAAGCCCCTTTTAATTTGATTCTGTTGGTTTGAATATAAGTGTGTAAATGCTTATCCAAAACTTTATATATATGTATTATAACAATATTATATAATACAAATGCTCACTTCTAGCTCTCTTTGAACAACTCAAGTGCCTAGTTGAGTTTATTTAAAAAAATATATAATTCTGGTTTTATAACCTGAAAAAAGCCACCTCTTTATTAAATGCCAACTTCTTAAAAAGTTATAACCCCTGAAAATAAGCTACTTTTGGTTTTTTTACTTAAAATTGCCTAAAAAAGATAGCTTATTTTCGGGAATATACAGTATACCTCTACATCTAGTGACCACTCTATTCTTTTATCCTTGTAGACTTTTACTAATGCAAATAGCAAATCTCCATGCTATTAGCAAATTTCCATGCTATCAAACTAGTATAGATACATATCATTTCACTGACAATCACTTCACCGACATCTTAGTTCACTGACAATTAATTTACTGACAAGTTCATTTCACCGACAATTAATTCACCGACAAGTTTATTTCACCAACAAGTTTTTTTTTATAAACTACACTAACCTTAACTCTAATTCTAGCCTGACCTTAATGGCAATGGCTATAATTACTTTGTCTGTGAAATGAGCTGTTGGCGAATTAATTGTTGGTGAAATGAACTTGTCGATGAATTAGTTGTCGGTAAAATAAGCTGTTGGTGAAGTGATTGTCAGTGAAATGAGCACCACCCAACTAGTATTAACCAAAGAATCTTTAACTACAAAAGTATATCATCTAAAAAGTGAACAAAATTTTTAGACCTTCTTACTGACAATCTCAACTTATATCATACTCCACTTAATTTTAATGCTAATAAAAGTATTGAGACTACTTGGCATAAAATTAAATACTCAATTATTAATACTGCAATACACAATATACCTAACAAAATAACTAGAAAATATAGTTATAATTATCAATATACACCACATTGCACTTTACTCTACCTATCACTTAAAGAATCTGATCATATAATTAAAATTGTCAAAAACAAAAATAATAATATAGATGCTAATCTAATTAATTCTAAAATTAAACTCAAGATCTCACTGCAATTTTAAGCATTTATATTTTCTCAACATTCTTTATGGATCCAACATGTACAAGAAATCTGAAAGCAACTTTATAATGCTTGCCAGATTGAAAACTCTCTCTTACTTCAACAACAAATTAAACAAGCAACTGAAAAAAGATGCAAAACACTCTTTATAAAACCTAAACAAGCCATCAATAGTATTCTTAATTGTTATTAACCTTCTATTTACTTCTCTAATATTAAACTTTCGAACCAACTTATTACAGATTCAAATCTTATTAAACAATATATACAATCATATTTCTTTAACTAGGCAGCTTACTAATCAATTGACCAACATCCTTTTAACAACTTCTGGTCTACACAGTACCAACCTCAAACATATATTAACACCTAGTAGTATAACTTTCTTACTCTTTCTATTTTAGAAGAATAAGTATTTTAAACTATAGCAAAGCTTTCTAATGGAAAAGTCTGTGGTCCTACAGGCATTAGCTATGAAATGCTCAAACATATAGGTACTACTTGTATTAAAGTCTTAACTGCTCTATTTAACTGATATCTTATCTTAAACTATGTTTCTAAGCAATGAAAACATTGTAGAATATACCTTATTTCAAAGTGCAATACAATTAATGGTGACCTTAATCTTACTTAACCTATAAGTCTTATTGAACATATCCATAAAGTTTATACAAAAATTATTACCAACAGAATTAGTACTGTATTTTCACAGCACTATATAATTATGTTGTTTTACTCATAATAGTACCTTTATACCTATTCATATACTTAACAATTTTATTGAAGATGCACTTTGTAATCAAAAAACAATTTAGCTTTTATCTTAGAATATAAGTAAAGCCTACAATTCTGTTAATTTTACTCTTCTACAACAGTCTCTTCAATGTCTTGCTCTTCCTACTTCTATTATCAATACTATTATCAAATTGCTCACTAACTAACAAAATCAAGTTATTACAAATTTGGGTCTATTTCTTCATACTTTGTACTTAATGATATTGATCAGAGTGAAACTATTACTCCTCTTCTATGGAGAATATACTATGTCTACTTATTTCATACATTCATAATAACTTTAAAGGTTATACTACACAAGTTTTCTGATCAACTAACCTCAAATACAAAATATTTGACAAACTCAATTCACATTGTTCAGTTTTTGCTTATATGAATGATATATTTTGGATTGCATCATCACAACAAAAACTTTTACAAATCCTCTCAATAGCAGAATCTTTTTACAATATGGCTAATATTCAAATTAATCCTTCCAAATCTATATTTACAATCAATAATCCTCTACACAATTATAGCCATATTACTTATAATAATTATTTATTTAATCTTTATCTCTTAAATCAACTATTCAAGTTTCTTGGATGCTGGTTTACACTTAATAACAAACAAACAAAACAGATTAAGCTTATTATGGCTGATTCATTACATCTTGTTAAAATAGCTAATATTAAACAAATTACTGACACACATATATGATATATTATCAATATAGTTATTATTTCTACAATTGAATATTGCTTGTATAATATTGTTCTTAGCCAGAATACATAAAACAAAATCTTTACCAACCATATTGGACTTGTTTAAAGTAAGGCTAAACTTAGCTGTACAATTCCTGCTAGTATACAACCTTATTCTTAACTTTATAATATTCGCAACATATAGGATATCTAACTGCAACACTATATCACAAACTTTACTAAAAAACTTAATTTTCATGGCCTTCTTGGTACTAGTTTACTTTAGCAACTACAGAATAATCTTTGGTTACCTACTAATATATTAATACATGACAATCCTTGCATTAATATATCTAACAAATATACAACTAGTTTTAAGATTATTTAGCTTTTTAAACATCTTGATATAGCATTTACTGCTAATTCAATACCAATATTCCACAAGCTATTCAAGAGAGCTCTATCTCTCTAGAATCTCTGTTTTCTTCATACTCTAAATATTTAACCTTCAAAAAACAACTCAGATATTATTATATTTTATATCTTGACCAACTTACCACTTTTGATAACTTATGCTTATTAGATTAAAAACATATTTCTCCTCATATACACAAGATTCCAAAAAACAAACAGCCACTTTGGTTTACTTATCTAGAAGATTTAGTTACTAGTCACTTTTCTAATTGCACACTTTATCAATATCTACATCTACCTCAAAAAACTATTATAGTTATACAACTAAACACTTTTTTTTACAAAAAAAGCTATGGCTTATCACAGTATATAATAATCAAATTAATGCTGACAAAGTTAGAAGACAACCTTCTTTATCTGAAAATATTTTAATTACTCACTATCAATGCCATATTGAATTATAATTTACTCACCTTTTTTCTCTTTCACCTATTCAATTATGCTTTTTTTGAATATATGCCAGGTTTATAGCACAGCAAAAATTCTTCAAAGTTCATTTATGTTAGAATTAAGGTTCAGATTAGGGTTAGGAAGGGGTGTTTGTATAGTAAAATTGTCTAGCAAAAATTTTGTTAAAGTACTAAAGGTGGTTTCCTATGCAGATTTTCAAGAAATGAGCAATTTCTTACAAAATGAACATTTGTTTTAAACCTTCTTAATCATATTACATTACACCTTATCTTGAAATCTAATTTGTAGTTCAAAACATCTGCACCACAAACCTGGCACACATTCAAAGGATGCTTTAATCACATATATATCCTAGTTGCTCTCTTAACTCCCATACAATTGCTAATAAATATACAGTTATTATTCCCATTAACCTTTCAACCCATTTCTTTGGCCAAGTAAATATATTCAACAAAACCTTTAACTTTAATGCCAACCATCTAAACCTTATATATTCTATTGCAATTAGACACTCTATTCAAATCCCAAGTTTATCCAATATTTATATTGCTATACATTTAATTCTAATAATTTTTGAACCAAGCTTGTCAACAAATAATCTTCAACAGATTGCCAACTACAATTCTAACTTATCTGAACTTCACTTCTATACTGATAGCTCTGTTATTGATATTGGATGGGTTCAAATTTCTAACAATTCAATACTATATACATTTCATGCTCAGACAAAACTTTGGCTTTGTTCATTTAAGGCAGAACTTGTAGCTATTTTATCAGCTCTTATTACTGCTTCCAGAAACTGCACTATAAATATATATACTGATTCTCAATTTGAAATTTCTAAATACAAAGCTTTGTATATTCTCTTACTACTCTTTCATATATACATACACCATACTTTTCACTATAGAATATACTTATTTTTTTTAAGTTTTATAACTAGCCTCTTCGAGTATACAGTTTTTATTCAATAATCTTCTGTTGCACTAAGTATCACCATGACTACCTGTAGCATTATTTTTTGTACATAATTAACTATATTTATGATGATCATATAGTGACTGGAAATCTTCTTATAGAAGATTTCCGGGTTCATATTGATCATCAGAAATCTCTAATCTACTGATTTTAATTTGTTAATATTTTGAACTAGAATTCTTAGCCAGATTAGATATTATTTTTTAATTTTTACTATGTCGAGTATTTTTTTTTAATTCTTATGCTTTTAGGCAGAACTTTAATTTGATCATGAATTTTTTAAAATTCTTGTACTTTGGATTAAGTAATTTAATCAATTAGATTTTTTTTAATTCTCAAGCTTAATTAGATTGAAGGTTTTCTGGTACCATAATTCTCATACTCTGGGCCAAGAACTTATAAATTCTTGTGCTGCTTTGAACTAGTAACTTAGTTAGGTCAGATATCAGGTTTTTTTTTAATTCAGTTTCTTTTGACTTTCGTACTTTGGGTTAGAAACTTCACTAATTGAGTTTTTTAAATTATCGATCAAATAAACTTTTGACTAAAAACATTGATTAAACAAAATCCTTATGCTTTGTAACTATACTTGCTACCAAATCCCAAACTATTATAGTTTGGGTTTGTCTGTGCCCAAATCTCAAACTCAAGCCCAAACTATTATTTCAAAAACTTTATTAATAATCTTTATTTAAACAAATGATATATATTCTTATAGCTATATATAATATATTTACAAAATATTAGAATTATTTTTTTGATTTAATTTTTTATAAAAGCAATTTGTTTTTTGAAGGTTTGGGATTGGTCTGAATTTAGGCGGTATGTATATTTGTAACAGGAACTGTAATTACATCAGATAATTATAATTGCGATTAATGCTTTGTTTTATATTAATTTTAATTTACATTACCAATTTGTAAATAAAAGATTAAGCATTATTGAAGGTAATGTTAAAGCTTATATTACTGCAATTCTCAACAGAAATTTTTGAGATATTTGATTTTTTCAATTCATCATCTTCAGATGCGTCACTTTTTTTATTTCGCTTATTTGGTGTTAAATCAGAAGCATTTAAAAGTAAATCAGATGTCTTGGAAAATCTTAAAATAAAATATATACATATTTATAGATCAAATTTTTAATAAATAAAGCAATTAAATATCAATATAAATATCAATATTACCAACTTGATTATTATTAATAGAGGTAGAATCTTTTAGTGCTGAACATTCTAATTTAATAGATATTAAGCATGTATAGTACTATAAAGTGTAGTGTGTAAATAGAAATTAAATATAAATTACTTGTTTCTTCAACAGAGATCAAATAAGATACATTGTCTATTTTGTGCTTTAGAGATTGACATTGGTAAGTGGATACACCAGCAATTGTTTTATATCGAGAGAAAATTATTTGTTTATCAAGCATTATATCGGATTCTACAAGATTGTGAATGCCTGTTTGAAATACATTAAATACTAGAATAAGAAAAATTATTTGGTTACACTAAATTCTAATAAAATTCAAATACCTGTAAAATATATCGAATGATTCATAATAGTGCGACCTTTAAAATCTAATTTTGCATCTTTACAGATTGCATTCATCATTATATCATGAGACCCCTTTTCTAATTTAAATGGTAAATACTATTTATCTCTATAAATTTTTTAAACTTATTTAGTGAAACAAAAAAAAAGTCATCCTCTGTATTATTTGGTCGCTTTGACAAGTATTTTTTAATATCTGCAACTGGAGTATAAGTATTTCCTGAAATGTCAGGTGGTATAAAACTAAAACCAGCTTCAGCATATGAATCTTTAATGCTACCAGCATGATTTTTTCTTTAGGTAGTTCGAGTTGCATTCCACTATTCTCCAATTCTTTAAGCCAAGAAACCTTCAAATGTTTAGTATCACCACCTCTTAAGCAGTATAGTAATAATATCCAAAGCCAAACTCTTCATAAAAGACTTTTTGGATTATTAGTTGATGTCACTGGTGAGTTAAGTATTAGTTTATTTCATCAATCTCTAGAGAATCTGATTGTTTGTGATTTTTACTTCCTTTGGTAACAAATAATTTCATATGACCATCCAACATTCTATGCAAATTCTTAAACTGATGTTTATCAAACAAATTAACAATTCTTATATTTTCGAAAGCTTCAGAAACACCTCGAGCGATCACACAAAAACCTGTATAAAGTGAAGAAGCCTTATATTCTTGGCTGTTTGATTTACGAATTTCAATGATAAATTGTTCAAGCTGCTCTAATAGTGTTTTATTGTCAAGTTCATTAATATTATTCAAATATCTATATAATTGGCAAAATTTATAAAGTAAGTTTATCCAAATATTCTTGACTTGTCAGTATTTTTATTTCTTGATGCCTGCTAAAATTCTTCAACTTCTTCTCTAGTTGATGAGTCAAATCATAAATTATACTTGCTATTTTTTTTTATTTAGTATAAAAATATAAAAGTGAAATAAAATAACTATATATGAGTAAAATATAGTAAAAGTTAAAGCAAAAATAAAAGAGTAAAGAGTAAAAAATAAAGCAAAGTAAGAAGTAAATATGTGATAATAAGTAAATATATAAGTGAAAAAAAAAGTAATAAAAAGCAAAGTAGAACAAACTAAGTAAGTAAAGTAAAAAGTAAAGTGAATTAGAGTAAAGTGAAAAGTAAAGTAAATTAAAGTAAAGCGAAAAGTAAAGCGAAAAGTAAAGTGAATAAAGTAAAGTGAAAAGTAAATCAAATAAAGTAAAATGAAAGTGCAGTAAAAAAAAATAATCATTATATATATAGTTACACATGATTAAATAATGATACGTGCAGTTCGATTAATATCTAGTGACATGCTCCTGGGGATTACCTATTTATTTTCTGAAGAGAAATTAAATAATATGTATATAGATGAGAGGCTCAATTATGAAACTCAGTACATTAGTAATAATAATATCCTAATCCATTAGGAATTAGTGATAATGGAGTTTCTGCTTATTCACATATAGTCAGGGTATTATTAATTAATACTCCTGTAATCTTGATATAGTGATCAGGGTATTATATTACAAATGCAGACCCAGCTTGTATCATCAGTACTTTCTACCACAATTACCTTTCATAAGAAGTCCCAGATGCTTTTCTGATATCCTTAGGATTAATTTATCCTCAAGGCATTATTAGCTAAAGCTTTTCATATTCACAATCTGGCTAATCTAGACTTAAGTAACTTATGCCAAATCTGAGAACAAGTACTTGTGAGCTGAAGCTGCTACCATTACCTACTTCTGACCTTGCAGAGTTCATTCAAACTTCAGCATTCACTTTACAACCTATTACTATTACCTAAGTTCTGTCAGTAATCTAAACTCCTAATCCAGATAACGCAGAGAGGCTATAACCTGCTTCTCATTACCACAGTTGGTCTTTTTCCTCTGGTATATCATTAGAGACTAGTTAATATAGTGTCTGCCAAACACTCTGTCCTTGTTTAGATCACTGAAATCAGTGTCTGGATCTCTTAAATAATCTTTTATATTGTACTGTCAAAGATCTGTAATACCTCTCTGCTAGAGGCTTGTCAAGCAGGCTTTTGTGCTTCATAGCCCCAATATCTGAATTAACTTAACTGCTTTACTCAGGTTTTGTATAACTCATATATTACACTAATATTCCACAGCCTTTTAGTTAACCCTGATATGACCAAGTTTACAGATTCTATAATCCATCGAATTACATACAGTCTGCCATAACATATTTAGTAAAATTTAAATTTCGTCACCAGTGGGATTCGAACACTTGTTCTGTCATTTGGGGTGCGACACCTTACCAAATTTACTAAGTTAGAATACACTTATTAACTTTATCAAATCTTATTATAGTCATATTACATTTTACAAAGTTATTGCCCATCAAGATAACAATTATAACAATCTTGCTGACCAACTTGTATGCAACTATTATAATTTACCATATATCTTATATTTATACCTTATAATATCTACAATTCATCTTATACTCTAACTTTTAAGAACTTTCCTTTAGAGTTTACCTACTCATCGTAGTATTTGTACAATATACCATACTTATATCTATGCATTATAGTTAACACAAAACCATTTTCAAAAATTAAACAAACTTTTTAACCAAATTAATTGGCAAGCTACTTGGTTATATATTAACAACAATTAAAAAATTTCTAAATTTTTGCACAGTTTACACTCTTCTGCTCTTAAGTCCTTTAAGATTAAAATTTTATTAGATAAAATTCCTACTCACATATTTTACACAAACAATATCATTTATATTCACCTACTTGCCATTAATACCATCATATCAGCTCTCATCTTCACTAGATAACCTGTCCATCTGACCAGCTACTATTCAATCTATTAGATAATTCATTACAACATACTCTCAACACAACTATACTTGATACTATTGATGACATTATAACCAATCTGTATAATCAGATTAAACAACTATACTGTATGACTATATACAATATATCAAATACACTTTCAGTCTTCTTAACACTATTCAGCCTTGTGCCAAATGAAATCATCACTTCAGTTTCAAACTTATCAACCCAAAAAATAGCTGTAATACTTGTTATCAAATTTTTACTTCATCTTAATTAACAAGTTTATCATAAAATCTGGATTTGTTATTGTATTCTAGATCAACAGCCTATTCTTCTACTAATAACCTACCTTCTAATATTATCTTATACATATTTTAACCTCTTTATTCTACTTCTATTAGCTTCAAGATAAATTTTTGATATATATATTAGATCAAATACTAAACTAATCTTTCTTATATTATTACTAATACACAAATATAGATGAGCTTTTGCCACTCTAGTTGGTTTAGGTCACAGATAAACTAGTTTGAGTCTCTATTCTTCTTATAATATTTTAAAAGTAGATTAGTGCTTTATATAATGATTTTAATTAAATATTTAATAAAGAAAGAGGCATGGCCTCACCATTAACATTAAAAAAAAAAGATAAAGAAAAAATAAAGATAAAGAAAAAATAAAGGGAAAAAAAATAAATTAAAGAAATAAATAAAGAAAATAAAGAAAATAAAAAGTATAAATAAGAAAATAAAGAAAAATATAAATAGAGAAAAAAATAAAGAAAAAATAAAGAAAAAAGATATAACTATGAAATAATATAGTATATATTTAACAATAAAGTACAGATAAATTTACTATATTTTTTTTCTAAATTTTATTTATTTATTTTTTTCTCAATAATGAAACCTATTGTATTGATATTAGTAGACAAAGACAATCATTAATATAATTGTTAGACAAAACTTAGTAGGTTTTGTCTTTAGATAGTAATACAACCTTTATGGTACTAGTATTTTATAAAATAGCAACTAATATAAGCGCACAACTTTAGAATTTTATAATAATAATATTTACAGATATATGCTTTATGTAGCTTTAGTAATCGTTATCTGAAGTTTTGATAGATAAATTGTTTATACAAGTAGTTGATATCTATACTATTGAGGTTGTTATATCTGAGATATCTACTAAAAGCATTTGATGAACCTTTTAATCTTTGTTTTCTGTTTGAGATTTGGAAAGAGAAATTCTAGAATTTGACAAGAGAACACCTGGTTATTATGTTAAATTAGCTAAAAGATGCATGGATCTGGATCAGAATAAGGGTGCTCTCAAGCATCTAAAATAATAGCCCAGTGCTTAATTCTTAATTTGTAGAATAAAAAAGATTGCTGAGATCATTGTTTTTTTATCATAGAGTTGTGCTAATTGACTAAAATTTAAAATCTATATTATATGCTATGAACTTTTAGCAAAATTGTTATAATTTGGTATTGACGTCAAGATAAATACTAACTGCAAATATTTATAAATTTTAGTATTAATATATCAATGACATTACCCTTATAAAGACTTTTTGATAGTTTTCAATTTGATAAATATAAAAATTTGGATATGCTATATCAAATTATCCAATCATTGACATTGAAAATCTGATTATTTTTAAATATAAAACATCTCACAAAAAATAATTTACTATATATCAAGACTGCTAAAACTTATATCACCAACTGAATTGTCAAACTTGAAGCTTAGTTTATTCACAATACTAAATAAGGTATTGCTTCTAACTAGTGAAAAACATTTAAATTTATATTTCTAACTTGATAAATATCTTTTATAAAGCATTGACCAATTTTATATTTAATAAATTCTTTTCTGTTGGCTTTGGTTGTTGGCTTTGGTGAGTTTCAAATAATAGATTCAATATTTTATATTTGATTTATATTGTACTAATATATTTGTTTAAAGTAATCATAACTCACATAACTATACTGTTAATTCTAATAATCATTAGTATTATTATTCTAATAATAATTAGAAAATTTAAGATTATAATAAGAAATTTATAATTTGATGCACCATGCACTGTGATGCACCTTTGATTAAAGGGTATTAATAATAATTATCAACTGATTAAATCAGTTGAATTTTTTTTTTGTTTAACACATTGTATTAAATTTAAATTTTTTTTTGTAATAGCTTCAGATTGACATCGCCATTGTGTCATCTTTACCAGAATTTTCACTTGAAGTTGGTATCATCACCATTGCCAGAACCATCATTTGGAGTTGGTGTTGTAGTTTCAGCTTTGTTATTCGTGCCTAGTAAATTGTGTTGCTGTTGTAGTTTTGGCATCATCGTTCATGCTCTGTTGAATTGTGTCACTATTGCTGTTGGCCATTGTTGATGGAAATTTGTGTATTGTAATTGGGTATGTCGCTTAGGTATCACTTCTTATATGTTGATAATTGTTGGTAAAGCTATCTTTAGTACTCTTAGCCTTGTTTCTGATGTGATATTACACAACAATGTTGAATAATTTAGACAGATTAGGTTAGTTAGGGTTTGAATTAAGTATGTATTGTTCTTGTTTTCTTGTAGAAGTGCATTATTAACAGTTGTTTTTTTTCTCTAGGATGTTCGTATAAATTGTGTAAATTGTGAAAAACTGTTTTAGTATTTAGGTGTATGTTGGACATTTGGCTTGTAAATTCTGAGGAGTATGGTTTAAACCAGTGTTTATTTTTTACATATGCAAAAGTGTGCGCACATGTGCAGATTCAATCAAATTGCTTTATTTAAAATTTTGATTAGATTTGCACATGTGCACACATTTTTGCGCATATGAAAAATAAACACTGGTTTAAACGATTTGTTTTGTTTTTTTTTGCTTATAAATGCATTACTAATGCTTCTTTTGTTTCTAGGTTTTTTAGATCATCTTTGGGCTTCAGTAAAAATTGTGGTGTATATAACTGCGAATTCAGAATATATAGTTTTATTTTTCATTTTTGCTTTTTGTTTTGTGAATGCATTACTAATGCTTCTTTTTATTACTGGGTTTTGAGGCGTCTTTTGGCTTTCTTGGGAGCTGTTGAGGTATGACTTGCGAATTTGGGAAGTATGGCTTCATTTGTTCATTGCTGCATTTTATCTTGTAAACTTGTTATTAATATTCTTTTTGTTTCTAGAGTCTTCTTGGCATCTCTGGGCTTTCTTAAGTAATATGACTTGAAATTCTGAATGTATGTTTTTATTTTTCATTGTTGTTATTTGTCTTGTGAATGTGTTACTAACGCTTCTTTTCTTTTAGGTTTTTGGAATGTTTTTGGACTTTTTTGTAAGCTGTGGAGTGTATAATTTGCAAATTTGTGATATATGGTTTCATTTTTTTGTTGTTGCTTGTTGTTTTGTGAACACGTTACTAATATTTCTTTTTGCTTCTAGGTTTTTAAGGTGTCTCTGTACTTTCTTGGGAAATGTAGATTATATAAATTGCAATCTGGGACATATAGTTTCATTTTTTGTTGTTGTGTTTTATATTGTAAACATGCTACTAACGCTTTATATTTTTCCTAAATTAGGTTGTCTTGTGTTTTCTTGGGAACATTTATAGTTGTCATTTTGTCGCTGTTGTTAAAGATTATAGCTGATGCTGTTATTGTCAAGTAATTAGGAAAGAGAGTGATGTGGAGATGAAAGGTGACTACAGTGTAAGCGAAGCGAGCCTTGTTTGTGTTGCTAAGCGTAAGCAAAGCAACACAAGCTGTATTGGTTAAAGCTGTATTAGTTATAACAAAATGGGTATATGAGAATTAGTATAGTTAGAACTGTAATAACTGAATATAAAATCATGTAAATAAATTAAACGATTTATTTGGTAATAATTTGATCATTTTAGCATTAGTAAAATTTTTAATAAATAAATTCAAATAAAAAAAAAAGTAATATTACTATCATATATTGATCACATCGATCATATAATACAAAAGGGTGCACCATTTTATAAAATCCTTATAATAATTATTATAATTATTATTTTTTTCAAACATTATTCTTGATATAATTAACTAGCAAACAATTCTCATTTATTTTAATCAAAATAAAAATTGCAACTGATACTTAAGCGATTCATTAATATTTTTTTTATTAATCAAATGCTATTGCCACTGGGTTTAGTTCTTTGCTGATATTTGATTGTTATATAAAATGAAGAAATCATTAACAAAATAGTAAAATTTGTTGCTAACAAAAGATAATAAGCATTCATAATTGTTTTTTGAACTTTTTGGTATTTTTTTTATTATTCATAAAATCTTTTAGTATAATTAACAAAATAATTATTTATTGGTGATAAGAGCTGGTTTTATGACAAAGTTATTTGAATAATCTTTTTGTAATTGTAAATTTTAACAAGCTAGTATATAAAGAAGATGGCTTGTGACAAAAAAGTTATAAATTAAAATGACATTCAACATTTTTTACTAATAAAAATATTTTATTTATATTATAAACTTCATCAAAATACAGCATTTGGCTACTTAAAATATTTTCAGCTATGTAAATTTTATTAACTAATGCATTTGTAAATATTTTAAATCTGATTCTTACTAGGGCTAGCACATATCTGATTATCACAGAAGTATATGTGATAGCATATTTTGCATATTACAGTATTAGACTAATAAAGCATAATCTGCACATAAAATAATCACTGAAACTAAAGATAAAATAATATTAGAACATCTCTAATAATAGACAGTCAGGTTATCTATGATTTTTTTGGAGGCATAGCAATTTACCTGGTGGTTTTATTAATTTATAGTGATTACAAGATTACAATCCTGGAGATATATATACTATATAATTCTATTTAATTCACATA
Source organism: Racocetra fulgida (assembly GCA_910592135.1). Classification (NCBI taxonomy): domain Eukaryota; kingdom Fungi; phylum Glomeromycota; class Glomeromycetes; order Diversisporales; family Gigasporaceae; genus Racocetra; species Racocetra fulgida. Next base: position 7,722 of record CAJVPZ010000135.1, on the reverse strand, counting down.
ATTTACTATAATATTAAATTTATCACATAATTCGCATAATTCAAATTGTCAAAAAATGAGCCTTAATTCTTATAATCATCTGATATAGAAGTCTAAGGCTTGGTTTTAGAAAATCAATAGAATATTTTCTCATATTACATCAGGCAAATTTTACTACTGAGGATTTGTATTTATCATTAAAAACTTGTTAATATATACAAACATATTTTTTTAAATATAATGTTGTTTTCAAATTTTGCTAATATAAAATAAAAGGCTTTAATATATAAATATGAAATTTAATAGAAGTTGATTGTGCTTGTGAAATTTTTTACTAGTGATATATTTTTTATTATGTTTAGCTAATTTGTACAATCTAAAATACAATTTCACTATCAATTCATCAACCTGTAGATTAGTCTATATTTATCTGTACCACATTGGCTTATAATTATGATCGTTGATTGTCCATTATTGTTGCTCGATCAGCTGACTTTATTTATACAAAGAAGAAACATATGGTGATTCTGTTCACTATTATTTTCAAGCTTTACAAGCTTTATGCTAAAACCTCTATGTCTTCAAAGAATATTCCATTCTAAACAAACACTTACATTCTATAATTTATTACATCTCTCTAATTATTAAAATATATTATATAGACCAGATTGTAGTCATATAGCTATAAAGAGAATCGGCTTATAGTATTATCTGGCAACAAAGTAAATCTAAAACATAGGCTTTGCACTACAGAGCCTAGCCACCAAAAATGAGGTCCTAGTATTGCATATAGCTGCTATGAAGCAACTAAAGTCTATGCATTACCTATGGCAGCTGAAGCCTAATTGCCATATGTAAGTTTCTTTACTAATAGTACACACCAAATCTTTCTAAATGAGTATATTGGCCTTAGTTTACAAATTATTAAGAAATGTGTAGGAGGGGTGGGATAATAAAGCTAGCCTTCACTACAAAGTGAGTGATAGCAAAAAGAAAGATAACCTACTCTATTAACTAAAAGCCCTTAAATACATTACTAATTACATACTTAGAACTATATGATCACACACTATTTTTAGTAATTCACATTTCAATAATTATATACAATCATCATATTATATGAATTTTAACAAATTTTATAAAAGACAACGTGGACATGTGATCCATAAAGCCATCTGATCTTGCAATAATGATCACTCTGTTACTTCATTAACAAGCTTTTCATTATACAATTTTTTCTATTATTCAAATTTTTGACTATTCAAATTTTTTATTTTGACTTATCAACCCATAGATTTGTCTATATTTATTTGCGTGCAGTTGCTCATAGAAAAAATAATCTTAATTTCTTGGGAATTATTTTGCAAAATTTGTTATTTTAAATTATTTTCGTTAATTTTTTTCATACTATTCCACGACTAACCTCAGGTATAAATATAAAGATGTGTTTTTCAAAAATGTGTTAAATTTACCCTTGATAAAAGGTTTGAAGTTTGAGTTAATTAATATGCAGGATCGCTGAAGGCATGAGTGATTGTCCAAAATAAAACAAATGAAACTTGAATTAATATACTGAATCAAAACGCTTATCGTCATTTATTGTTCTATTTAACTTTTTTTAGAGAATGAATTTTTGGGTACTCTTAGATAATAAATTATTTTAAATTAGTTATGCAATTTAATTTTTTCTAAAAAGTTATAAAATCATTACAATTTTGCTTACCAAACTCTTGAATTTTTAGAAATATCATAAATCGTATCAATATTTAAACCTAGATTTGTAAAATCAAAAAAATATTGTTTATTACCATACTATTAAAATTTAAAAAAAATATATATCCTATAATTCTGACCTAATTGAATTTTTACCTATTTAAATCGATTCTTTAATGAGAAAGAAAAGTATGTTGTAAACTTATTAATACTGCATAAGTTATAAAAGACTTTTTTGTGCTAATAATTTAATTGTAATGGACAGATTGATAATAAATAGGATCTTTGGGCCTCACCTTTGAAGATAAAAAAAAAAAATAAATGGGATCTTTGTTAGAAAATCACCCTCTGATTTTTCTGATTGGGCTAATTCAGAACATATAAACCAATACACAGATTCTTATTTACTGTAAATTATTTTTTGCTCTTATTGATTCAATATCTTACCTATACTATTCAATTCTGAGTTTGTTGCTTTAATATTTTTGATTGGTTGTATCTGAATCCATCTGTCTGAAAGTGTGATTTATTCACATGAAACTAAGAGTATCAATATATAACAGAATATACATATAAACCTGAGAGTATCAATGTCAGACTATATATTAGATTATATTACATATCATAAGTCCAAGATAGTATGATAAAATAATATCGTAATCCAAGGCATTACTTGAATGTGTACCAGGTTTATAGTTCAAGCGATGTTACTTAAACTATTTGGAACATTCCAAACTATGTGATAAATAACCTCATATAATTTCAGAAATAACAATCAAGAGGTAAATACTTGATGCGATATTATTCATCACATAGTTTGAGATGTTCCTAATAGTTTGGTTAACATCGCAAATAGCACAACACAAATTCTTTAAAGTTTGTTTATATCAGAGTTGGGGTCAGTGTTATGGGCTAAAGAAGAGTCGTTTGTATAGTAAAATTGCTTATCAAAAACTTTTTGTTAGAGAATAAGAATATTTGTTTTGAATTTTCTTAATCGTATTATGTTAAACATGATTTTGAAATTTGATTCGTATTCAGTATAGCTATGCCACAAACCTGGTACACAATTAAGAGATGCTAATCCAGGATAGTATGATAAAATAATTTGATTTATTTAATTTTACATTATTTATACTGTTTAAAATACTTTTTTTAAAAGATAAAACTACAAAGAATAAAAAAAAAGAAGCATGTAAAAAGTTTATTAGGGTTGTAGAACTCAACAATAAAAAATAATCAAATCATTTCCAGTTTTAGAGAAGTTAGCACAATAGCGACTTCTTAAAGATAGATAGAATTAGGTTATTACCATGTTAATCAATATAATTTAAATGAGATGTTGTGTATTTTAACATTTTTGATTGGTCTTATGAGATACGATATCAGGTGATTTGATAAATTGGGTTTTTGCTATGCAATTATTTATATTGTTGATTATTTTTGAATCAAGACCAAACTGTTATTATGTCATATATATAATTAGTCTAAGTTCAAAAATAACTACCTATATACAATTAAACCTCTCTGAATGCACCACTTTAAATGCATATTATATGTAAAATCTCTCTAAATGCACATCTTTGCTTGGTTCTAAGTAACATTACTATTATAGATTTTGACCTCTCTAAATGCATACCCTCTCTAAATGTGCATTTTGAAATTGTTTATTATAGTCCTTAAGTTATATACTTAAAGAGGTCTTACTGTATAATTTAAACAAAAAGTTTGTATTTTGATTAGTTACAAGATATGATATTCAGATGATTTAATAATATATAGTATTGTATGCGAAAAATATGCAATAATGGTATTACTATCAGATCAGAAGAGCATCAGTAATTGAGTGCTGGGTTTAGATCAGTGATAGTGAATGAAAGAGGTATCTGCTAATATTTATAGACAGATTGTATGCAGAATAACTATAAAGAATGCAGTAAGAATTATAAGAATATTTATGATTATATGATGTAAAGTAGCAATAAGGATGATTTAGGGTGAATTGATGTAAGATAGAAATGGTTTAATTTTAAGAGACCATTAAGTGTGATAATGATTTCTAATAATGGTTGTATTAGGCTGTAATGGGACAATGTTTAGTTGTAATAATTATATGATATAATAAAGAAATAAATAAATAAATAAATAAAGTAATAAATTTATAAAAACATGATTATGATAATAATGCAGTAAGAGTAAGAAGACAAGTTATTTAGGTATATAAGCATATATATGAGATCGAAGTCTAAAGAACTTTATTGAAGGCAAAAATTCGAGCTTTTAAATACATAATTCGTTGTACATAAATTATTTACTTTATTTTATTAACTATGCAATTCCCTTTCTATTTTCTATAACTATCCTTCTTCTTATATTCGTTCCACCAACACCTTATACTAAATCCATTTTTATCTCTGCGATTTTCACACAACAGCCCATTAGTTTGGAGATTTTTAGCAGGACGGTTTCTTTGTTAATACAAAGCTGTTGGATCAATTACATCAGTTTTCTATGATTGGGAAATCATCAGAACTTCATTATTTGTACAAGACTTCCTGAAATATTGGAGAGATTGTCAGTCGCTTTTAGGTTAATAATTGGCGATAATAATTGAATGTCTCACGTCCCGGCTTCTGATAGACAGTTTCAATACCACTTAGAAAATCATTCTTTAACTTGGGTTGGAAAGAGAAATCAGTGGGACCACACATTATGTTATTTGGGCTGGATTATAGAGAAATTATGCTTTACGCGACTTTGGTCAATCCTACAATTATATAGAGATATAAATAAGGAAGTAGATAATAACTAAATATGGTAATCAGAAATGTTGAATATTGGGATATAAATACGGATGGAGAAAGAAATAAATATAGTAATTACAAAATTCATATATAGTGGATATAAAAAAAGAAATAGATAAACAAGAAAAAAAAGAAAAGTTTGGTAATATAATCTTTATAAAGAAAGATCATTTATATGTAGAAGCCACAGAATTAGACTACAGCATAGGGATGATAATCGTAAAGGTGGCAAGTCTAATTTATTGCCACGGTAGCATTTTAATAATCAGTAAGTTAAGTGGCGAAAAATTCTAATGAAGATCATGATAACGGTTTTATTAAATGATTTACTATCTCAGTTTATGAAATATGATCAAGTTTTTGATTGGTTATTACAAGTTATGATATTCAGGTGATTTGATAAATTGGGTTATTGATATTAATATGCAATTATAACATTATTATAATCTGATTGTAATTGGGACAGCCCAAATGAAAATTGGCCAGATCTAACTCAATGTCTGATCTAAATAAATTTATAATTTAGCCAGATTATTTGCTATGATATATCAACCAAATTTTGCCACTCAAATGTTATCTGATTGTGAACATTTAAATAATACCTGGGTTATATCCCACTGGGTTATATACCAACCAGAATTATATCCTCATTTTAAGCAGAATAAATTTTCTTTTTTTGTTTTTATATGTTTTGTATAATGAGTTAAAATTACTTTAACATATTCTGTATTTGTTTTTTTTAAACTTAGAAAACCAATTTTTCTTACAATCTTCAACAGCAGGTTTAATGATTTGGATAGATTTATGATATCATTAGTAGGTAGGTTTATGATATCATTGGTAGGTAGGTTTATGATTTTAATGAATTATTTAACATAGTTGATTCTTTTAGTAACTCAAGCATTATATGTTCATAATGTTTCTCCATCCCTTGATTTTAAGCACTTAATCATTTCTTATGATATAATACAGTACTTTTATTTATTATTCATTACTTCTGAATTTCAAAAATTTTTTAATTTATCATATGTTCACTTAATTGAAATATGCAAATGGTATGTTTCTTCGAAGCTTCAAGGGTTATTGAAATTGCGATTTCATAACTTATTATTAATATTTGCCATCACCAATGCTTATTTAATTTTAGTTTGATAGTGAGTATAAAAGCTATTAATAAATTTACTTGAATATTCGATTTAGGATTTACTAAATTTTTTTCAAATATTGAATAAGATGGGTGGCGCGAAGGGCCACCTATCACACTAGAAAAATTATATAAAAATGATCTACATGTACTCTACCCTTAAATAATGGTGAAATTATTAAACAAAAATAATGTATTTGAATTATAATTTGGTATAATATTTAGGGTTTTATAATTTAAATTTAATTTGATTCAAATGTTATAAAATAATTTGTAACGGTATATTATTACAGTGCCTATTATATTGATTATTAGTTCATTAAACCGAATAATTTCTAATTTTTATAATAAAAAGAAGCCTTACTATTATATATTTTTGCTAAAATAACACAAATAAAATTAATTTTTATAGTCTAGCTCAAAAATTTGAAAAAAATGGCTTCACAAATTATTTATAATTGCTAAAAATAATACGTAAAAATTGGGAATTATCAAAGCAATCAAGTAAATTTTGAAATAATATTGGAAAATTCTCTCAATATAAAAATTTACTATATAAGGTGTTGTTACAAATAATGCACTGCTATCCGAACACACTAATAGGTGATTGACGCAATAGATTTGGTGTAATTATACAGGAAACTAGGAAGAAATTGGTGCAAAAAGAAATGTTTAGGCTGGAAGGGCTTTACAGGGGAAAGAGAAGAAATTTGATTATTAAAAGCCTAGAATTGTTAACTTAGTTTTAAACGTATTTATTTGGAAGTATTATTAATAATTGTCAACCAATTCGTTGAAAGGTGTTACAATGCGTATGTGATAATCACACCGAAAGAAATAAATGAACGTTACGCAATGCATTACAGTAACATTCTGACATATTCATTCATTGCGTCAAAATGTCAATTGCAAAACGACAAGAAAAAATCGGCAAACCCTTAGATGTTAGCAAAATATCCAGTGAAGTTAACCAATTATATTTAGAAGATAAGTCTCAGGATTTTCTTGACGAAATCATTAAAGAAATGTATGATCTTTATAATGAAGAAAGTTTGAAAGGCAAAAGAGACAGTTCAATTCTTGATGCCTTCGAACAATTTCTAACAAAAAAAAAGCAAAATCCGGATAATATTATCAAATATTGTTTAAATAATCAATTAAATCCTATGGCACAAATAATTCTTGCAGTTTTTTATCGTTTCGGTAAATGGGTTGAAAAGGATGAACATAAGGCATTCATTTATTATCAAAAATCAGCGGAAATGGAGGACGCAACTGGAATAAAATGTGTTGGAAATTGTTATTTTTATGGAATTGGAGTTGAAAAGGATGGAAATAAGGCATTCACTTATTATCACAAATCTGCAGAGATGGGGAATGGTTGTGGAATATATAATGTTGGATATTGTTATCGAAATGGAATTGGAGTTGAAAAGGATGAACGTAAGGCATTCATTTATTATGAAAAATCTGCAGAGATGGGGGATGCGTATGGAACATATAATCTTGGATATTGTTATCAAAATGGAATTGGAGTTAAAAAGGATGAATATAAAGCATTCAATTATTATCAAAAATCTGCAGATATTGGAGATGTTGGTGGAATATTTGCACTTGGTAACTGTTATTCTGCTGGAATTGGAGTTGAAGCGGATGAAAGTAAGGCATTTATTTATTATCAAAAAACTGCAGAGATGGGGGACGCTTATGGATTAAGAGAAGTTGGATATTGCTATCTTCATGGAATTGGAGTTGAAAAAGATGAACAAAAAGCATTCATTTATTTACAAAAATCTGCAGAGGTGATTATGTTAAAGGAATGAATAATATTGTATTGGATATTGTTATGAATACGGAGATGGAGTTGTAAGGATGAACCAAAGGCTTCGAATACGGAGATTGTTGTGGAATGCATAGTGTTGGTTGGTGTTATTAGAATGGGATAGGTGTAGAAAATAGGGTAGGTGGCATGGGTGCATGGGCATGCCCCTAGAGGCATGCCTGGGGGCATGCCTTTAGGCCGAAAGGCATGCACCTATCATGTGATCACAGGGAAGATCGTCATGAATATGATTGGTTGAT
>CAJVPZ010000134.1:0-24700 GCA_910592135.1 Racocetra fulgida | reverse complement strand
CACAGGTTTCTTCCTTAATAGGCCAAGTGGCTTGGGGCCAGAGGTGCTTCCGAACTCTGAATGGACCAATCCTTTACCACAAGTCATTCTTATGTTCACCACTTTTCTCACTACTCTAGTTTTGTTACTGTCGTATCACTCTCCCAATCAAGTACTCCAACTGCTGGGGATGTTGGTGCTGCCCCGGTCACCCCTAATAGAGGACTAACATGCACAACCTTTCGTATAACAGAACCTTCCATGACCTGTCATACGTAGTGCCACTACTCCACAATTAGACCTCCTTCTAGGAATTTCCTTTTTCAGTTTTGTACTTGCACTTGGACTTAACCACAGGGCTCCACATTCAATTATGGCTCCCTATTGGGTTACAGAAGCTAAAAATCCTAAGATTTTGCCTCCAGCCTAACTTGAACCGTCGACCTAGTCTGTGGGGGTTTGGCAGCTTAACTACTAAGCTATAGGCTTAATTTCAATATTTGTATTTTATTAGTTATTAGTTATTATTATATTTATCTTAGAGAAGAATTTAAAAAGACATGTATAAAGATTAGCTTTAACTATTAACACTTAGCAATTTATGATTAGCGATTATGCTTAGCAATTACTCTTAGGGTTAGTGATTATGCTTAGCAATTAGTGATTCCGCTTAGCAATTAGTGATTAGCGATTAACGCTTAACGCTTAACGCTTAACGATTAGCAATTTTAATTTGCGCTTAGCATTAAGTAAACTACGATTAGCTATTACAATTAGCGCTTAGCATTAAGTAAACTACGCTTAGCTGCAACAATTAGCGATTAGCTCTAAAGATATAAAAAAGCTGTAAATTTCTCCAAGTTAACATTAGATCTAGAAGACCTGCAAAGACCTGCAAAGACCTAGAAGACCTGTAGACCAAGAATAACAACAGACTTGTTATTGTCCACTTCACTCTCTCTTCCCTAAATTCTCTCTTATAATATTATAGGATTCTTTAGGAATAGAAACTTAAGGATAGTCTATCTTATTTATTTTTAATAAACATATATTTTATCTATAAACTATTATCTGCCCAAACTGCTACAGACAGAAGGGTATAGTTTCTCCAAGAAGCAAAAATTATACTTACCTATTGGACACCGCTATAAACCTGTGAAAGATCCCTGTAGCCATATCATTGTTATAGTACTGCTGTTAAGAAAGCCACGGTACTGTAACAATACCTTTACAGCGTTTAAGCTATATTTGTTTGTAGATGTTATTTGATATTTTATACAGCACTTTGATAAATGGATTGTTTGAAGTTGAAGTGATTGACCTAATATTTTCTGAAATTAGCCCTTGTAGTAGTAGAATGTTAGGTATATTTGTATCATTAGTGAAGAAGATTTGTGCTAATGCTGTTGGATCTGACAGGTGAGTATCCTTTTTTGTGCATTGTTTTGTCACTGTTTGTATTATCACTTGATGCAGTGATATTAGATTACCTAGGCAAATCAGCCAGTGGATATTGTCCTCAGTTGTCTGAGTGCATCTGTTGCAGGTTGGGTTTGTATATTTTTTCGGGTGTCGATTATATAGGTTGAGCAGTGTTGATAGCTCATCTAGTAGAAATTTAATTTTAAAATTCTTCTTTAGTAATAGTTTGGGGTGTATAAATCTTGTATACGGTTTATTGTTGAAGTTGATAAATTGGTGGATGCTATTTCAGTTCATATTTGATCATATATCTTGCTAGCTACTTGTTCTGTTGAGAGAGTATCATTAAGCAGTGTTTCTTGCATTTTGTAGATGTTGAATAAAATGATGAGTTTTATATTCTACTAGTATATTGTTTCATATAAGATAATAGTTGTTGTTGTCTAATGTAAATAGCACTAATTTAATTTTGTGCAGCTATAACAAAGTTGCTAGTTTCATAGTTTTTTGAAAGAGTGGGTGGTTTGCTCTGTGATCTATATAGGTGAACTTGATGGTTAAGTGTTTTCGAGCAATGATAGTTTGAATAAGCTGCTTAAAAGGCCAGTAATAGTGTTTTTGGATAAGAAGGTTGAGATTATTTGAGTATTGTATAACTGAATTAACATGATTTATAGTTGGCTTGTGAGGTGTAAGTATGTTGATCTTGCTATTGAGGGAGGCAATTGAGAGAATTGATATAACTCCAATTAGATTTGCTCTAGTAGTAGATGGCCAGTGTATTATTGTTGCTGAAAAAGAGATATTAGTTGGTAAAAGTGTCTAAGTGAAGTTTGTCTGACTATTAAAAGTATTTAAATGTGATATATTAGCATATAGATATATCTGAAGATTTTTTTGTTTGAGAGTTAATTTGGCTAAGATGAGAGAGATGAGATAAGGCAGTATTTGTGATAAATAGTTGGTCTAATAAGTTATTAGAGGTAGTTGAGACAGATACTATATTGTTCTTAATTGGTTAGTATATTTGTTTTTTCTAGATAGATTAAGCTTGAGATAGTGTTGTAACAGGTCGTCAATATCTGTACAGAGTTGTTTTATACTAGTCACCTTAATGGTGATGCATTGGATAGTTGAGAGAATAATAGTATAGTGTTGATGTGTGTTTATAGTGTGTGTGTAAGTGCATGATTTGCATTTAGTTAATAATGTGTTATTAGTATTTGCAGTTAGTGAAGATACTAGCCAATGTATAATTTGTATTTGATTATTTGGCATGTTTGTTTTTATTATATAACCTATTATAACTTGGTTGTTGAGTTTACAAAGTATCCATAACCCATGGGTAGGTACTATATTGTTTATTGTAAATGGGTTTGGATTGATCATTGGAATAAAAGATGTTGCTGGGTCCTGAAGTATATTTGTAGAGTAAGAAACCATTTAGGTGTACATCTTGTTATTGTTTTATTTATCTTATATGGCATGTGTTGCCATTGAAGAAAATATGTATTGGTATGGTTAGTAAGCTGTTTTATAGCATAAATTTTTGCTTTGTTGGTGTATGTCTTAATATAGTGTGGTTTTTTGGAATATTGGATTAGCATACACAGATCAAAATAAAGTATATTAGGGTCATATTGGCATTTTTCAATCCTAATATAAGTCTGATATTAAACTGAAGTTTGGCAGAAATCGGATACCAATAGGAGACCAATCGGAGTTATATAAATATAAATACATATCGGTTAAACCGATAGCTCTATAGATATATCGATATAGCTATCAGATATAACGTCGATAGCTATATCGATATTTCTATAGAGCTATCAGTTTAACCAATATGTATTTATACCGATATAACCCCGATTGGTCTCCTATTGATATCTGATTTCTGCTAAACTTCGGTTTAATATCGGACTCATATCAGAATTGAAAAATGCTGATATGACTCCAATATACTTTATTTTGACCTGTGATATCAATAGGTGTCCCAGGATGTGTTATACATATCGGCCAAGGATTGGAAGAGTTAGGAATATAAATATTAAGCTTGTGTGCTGCATATATAGTTTGTGCTGTAAGTGTGTTGTGATATATGGTAGGTAGGATAAACTGTGGTGATTTAAAAATGTTTATTGATAAATGAGTAGCATTTTGAAGGTGTTGTAAATATATTTTTATTGGTTTTGCTGTAATAGGATTGTTAAGTTGGTTGTGTAAGGCTGATATATGATTTTGTATTTGTATATCTTGTAGTTGTCTGAGGTCATAGATTTGGTGATGAAATATAGTTGAGCTAGGGATAGTTGTTGCTAGCCCTACTTTATGTTTAACAACCTGAGTATATTGATTAGTTATAGTGCAATTACTAGTTTCTAAAATAAATATGTTAAGTATTCAATATGAAAAACATAATATAAGTACAGTGTTGATTATATAGATTGCCTGTTTTTCTGTAACTTTCTTCTTTTTTAAGGTGTTGATTAAATTAGTAGCTTTCTGAGTGATTTGTTTGTGAATTTGCTTATGGTTACTAGATACTGTGAACTAGCAGCCCAGATATCTGAAGTTTTCTGTTGGTAGTATACTAGAAATATTTGTGTCTACAAAAGTAATTGAGAGGTTGGGGTCTGTACTGCAGTTTGTGGCTGGAACTGATTTAGTAGGATTAACAGTGATGTGTGCCATATTGTAGAAGGAGAAGGCACGGTTGACAATTTGTTAAAGTGTCTCTTTATTAGGTGCTAGCCATAAGGTGTCATCCATATAGGCTAGAACAGAGGTATAATATGTAATTGGATAATAGCGTGGAGGTTGTGTAGTCATTATATAGCCTTAGAATTCAGAATATATTGTAGTAATAAGAGAATCATAGTAGGAATCTTACCCGGGTCACGGGTTAAATTTTGATCTAACCTGGGTCAAACGGGTCAGAACCTAGATTAACGAATTTTGATCAAATCGGGCAAAATTTATTAATTCAACATCGATTTATATACTTTACGTACCCAATAAATATTTAAATGTTAAAAACAAATGATTTACATATTTATCCGATTTCAATTGCCACAGAAATAATCGTTAGATCATTACTTATATATAAAATGTTTATTGTTTATTGTCCTTTGAATAAGAGAATTTTAGATATAAAATATTTAATAGATCTCTAATTCAATCAATCACGCTTTTTTTTCGCTTAATAATAAAATTTTTACAACATAATAATTATGTTTTTTTGGTTAATGTATATTAGGTTAAATTTTTTAACCCTTCCAGCAATTTTATTTAAACCTCTGGGTGATTTTAAACCTCTAGGAAATTTTAAACCTCCAGCCAATTTTAAACCTCCAAATGATTTCAAACCTCTAGGCAATTTCTATTATACGATAAGTTGCTTCTTTACTTCTTAGTGCGAATTCAACATTTGGTTCAATTTCTAATACTGTAATATATTTAAACCAATGATTAATCAAGAATTTTAACTCAAAAATTTTTTTATTACCTATTCAAAAATATAGAAAGCTGGCCAAAGTTTTAAAGCTGCCTTAAGAAACAAGATTGACTCAACAAATTAAGGATCAAGACGTGTACGATTGTCAGTAATAGTAAGGCCTGCAGATGATAAAAGGCGTTCAATGGCACTGATGTTGCCAGAATGGTTAAGAACTTGTGAGCAAGCTGTGCAAGTATTGGATAATCATTTTTTCGTAATGCCCACCACTGAAGTATGTCCGTTTCACTTGTTGCCTTAGGCAATAAAAGATATGAATTAAACTCACGGTTGATACTATCCTGATAGCTTGATTGTTCTTGAGAACTGGTGTCTGTTGGGAGAGCAAAAGTATCCTCATCATTTATTTTGTCACAAGATAGTGTTAAATCTATTTGATTTTCTGTATCTGATGAAGTGTCTAATTTATAAGAGTTAGAAATTAATTCAAATTCAACACATGCTTCTAAAATAGTACAACTTCTTTCATCTTCAGTAAATATTGGCATGTCTTTGGTTCGTGGGTCAAAAAATGCAGCAAGCCGAATTGGTTTTGATGGTTCTAAAAATCGTGTCTAAAAAAAGCATAAAAAAAAATAAAAAAAAAGATTAATAAAAAATAACAATAAAAAAAGAGAAATTTTATTTTTAACCAAGTTAAAGTCACCTGAAATATTACTAATACTAATAATTTTAATTATGTAAATGATATAGTTTATTGGGTGACGTTAACTTGAGTGAAAATCGAATTTCTCAAAAAAAATTTAAAAATAAAAAAAATTATGCCTAAATTGATTTATAAAGAGAGTTTCTAAACTTTTGAATATTAGTATCGTTTGTTATAGCACAATTAAGCTTTACCTTAATAAAATTAATTGCAAATCACGCTTGTGAAAGTGTTAGATATTGCGAACCAGATAATTTTTTAGAAACAATTTCATAAGGATGCAACAATTTCACTAATTCGGTTACTTTATCCCAATCATTAGATAATAATTCTTTTTCTTCATAATTTTTTAACAAATTATTGTCATTAGCTTCAACTAAAAGTAACTTATACTTATACATGACAGGTTTAAGAATAGTTAACCGCTTTAATAGATAGAACGTCGAATTCCATCTTGTAAAAACGTCACGAATTACAGTAAGGAGTTTATTCTAATCTTCCATTTTCATTTGTGCTTCCAAGAGAAATTGCTTTGTTTTGAACTGCCACTAAAATGTGATACTATATTCTTATATTTTTTTATTAAAGTTGTAATCTCGGAACATTCTTTTAATGCATCGTTAATTGCAAGTTGCAAAGTATACTCAAAACAAAAAGCCTTCTATATACCATATTTTCGTTCTAATTTCTCTAAACATGATTTAATATTTGACCTGTTGTCAACCGTACCACAAACAGTTATATTCTTAAGGTTAAGACTATCTAAAATTTTGACTATTTTATTTAGAAGACAGTCGGCAGTATGAGGATATGAAAAGTATGAAATGTTGCCAATTATTTCCTTTATTTGAAAATTATCATTTATCCAGTATAGTGTAAGTCCAATATATGGATCACCATTATCTGAGGTCCACATATCCGTAGTAAACGAGACACTACTAATTTCAGTATTGTTAATTGCATATTCATGAACATTTTTTAAAATTTTATCTTTACTATTTATAAAAAGTTTCTTTAAGCGATCTATACTTAGTACGTTGGCTTGGACATCAAGTTCCTCTATAATTTTTTTGAATGCCTGTGATTGAAGAACTGAAAATGGTTAAAGATCCTTAACAATAAAGGCAGTAATATTGCTATCAAGTTTCTTCTGTTTGGGATGATTAAAGGGATATTTTTTTATTTTATTAAACACTTGTATGATTGTTGGTTGTGAGGATTCAGATATTACGGAAAATTCACATTTATCATTATCTTTTGTTATGATTTTTACTCTGCCACTTTCTATCATAGCTTTCAAAATATGGTGTTTACCTCTCATATGTCGCCATAAGTTCGAAGTAGAACCATCCTTTATGTATTTTACTTTACAAACTTTATGGCGGCAAGCCCAAAATTCGGTATTATCAATTGACTCAGTTTTGAAAAAAAGTTTAACAGAGCTACCGTCTGGTCTTTCTTTTTTTTTTTTTTGTCTTTTAACCAAATTGTTCTTGCTAGTTTGTGATGTAGAAGGCTGTGGTGAAGCTTCATTGCTGCTTAAACTCTCTGTACTACTGAATTCTGACCCTCCTATATTAGTATCGTCTAACACCATATTATCCAAATATTCATTGCTCATGATTTAATTGTTTGTTAATTCAAAGTCTGCAACTGATTTATAAAATTCAGGTTCAACTTATAGTAGTCAGTGCTGAATAATTGGATTTTATCCAAATTTCAGTGGTGATCTAATAAAAAAGACCTTTTTTTAAATAACAAATTTATAAGCTAAGACAATCGTTTATAAAAATTGTTAGCAGATCATAATACCTGACAAAAAAATTGAAGTGAAAGATGTCTTGAAGTTTTGTTTCAAAACACATTATTAAAAGAATAATAAAATTGAACAAACGATTACATTGACGTAAAACAAGATTCATCACCACTTATTTCTTGTTTTTAGCGAGTAATAACAATGAAATGTAGGCGTTCAAGTCATAACGATTCACTTAATATAATGAAAATGATAATTTGAACCTTATTTAAGGGCCGTTTTATCAATTTTATATAAGGGTGATTTTAAAATTTATTACCGTATAATGATCTGCTGTTTTTTCTCTCAAAACGTATCAAATGAATTATAAAAATTGGATATATGATTATATCAATATTGCATAAAATAAGATTCTTGCCGCTTATTTCTTGCTTTTAACAAGTAATAACCATTTATATAATAATTGTATTACTAATTTGAACTTTATTTTAGGGCAATTTTAAGTAAAGGTTGTTATACGGCAATAAACTTTAAAATTACCCACCTGATCAGCTAACTCGGGTTATAATTCGGGTCAACATTTCATTATCCGGGTTTGACCCGGGTCACGATTTTCTGACCTGGGTAATATCCCTAAATCATAGTAAATGCGCTATAGGAGTGGTATAATAGTTTTGCCTTAGTCAATCCCATCATATACTAGATAGGGTTGGGTTGGGCCAAAGTTTGTTATAACAGAATTTTGATGATTGGTAAGTATGTTGATGAGTAATTGTTGTATATTGTTAGGAATATGTAGCTGGTTTAGTGCAGATTGCAAAAGAGATATATGTACAGAGTCATATGCCTTATTCATATTCTGTGAAAGGAGCTAAATCTCTTTATTTTGAGTCTGCACTTCTTGTAGGATATTTGTAAGAATATGAATTGGTTGTGTTGTAGATATATGTAGAGTTGCTATGAAGTTATTTGGGTGAAGTATGGGGTATTGTGTCATGATTTGGCTAAGCCAATTTGTGATAATCTTAGTAAAGATTTTATGTGTATGCTCAATTAATGTTATGGGTCTTGTGGGTTTAGTTGGCTTATGAATATAGGTTTTTTAGATATAGGATATATTTTACTATATTTCCATATTTTAGATATACTAGAAGTCTCTAAGCATTTGTTAAATAAAATTGTCAGTAGTTTAGTGATATGAGGATGAATATATTTAAGTATTTTGTTTGAAATTAGAGATGGTCTTGTAGCCTTGTTGTTAGGAGATTGATTTATCGTTTGGGTCACTTCCTCTATAAAAATGGGTTGTGCTAGTGTATCATACTAAGATGTATTTATATATTGTTAGGATATATATTTCTGTTTCTATTGTTCCCAAAGTATAGGATCATTTGGGTTGTGTTTTGTCCAGTTTTTAAAGTGGCTTCGTATATGATTTTGGATCTCATAGAGATCTGTAATGATAGTATTTGGTAGTTTGATATTTTGAAATGTTACTGTATCAGTATGTCTATCAAGGATGCTATTGATCATAGTTGTTGTGTGAGATGTAAAGTTGTTATATTATTTCTCAATATATTGAATGATGTGTTGTGATAGAGCTTGTTGATTTTCTGTTTCCCTTGTATGATATAAGGTTTTTTAGTGCATCTTCATTATATTAATAGTTTGAGTAATATTACTTGTGTTGATATCTTGAATAGATAGACCTGTAATAGAAAGATTAGATAGCTGTTATATATTATTAATTTTTTAGTTAATGATTTGAAGCATGTTGCTGTGATTCTGTAGATAGTTATTGGGGTCTTTGTATAGTGTCACTAAGGTGTGAAGTATATTGTTGCATACTTTAGTGCTGTATGTATCTTTGTTGCTGTAGGTAAAAAGATGTTATACTGTTTATGTAAACATCTTGAAGATGATATGTATGCTTTTGCTGCTTTGTTAATTGCTGTACTAATTTGGTGCTAGAGTTGATCCACTAAGAGTGTATATGCTATAGTTTTAGTAATCTGTAATGTAATATGTTGAGTAGCTTGTTGACATTGGTCCCACAATTCTGGGGTCATATTATCATATTTATAAGTTTTGAACTTATGTTTTTTGTGGCATTTGGGGGGTTGACATATAATTGTAAATTGGTAAATATAATACAGTAATCACTATGTGTGACCTAGTGTAAATTTATTATATTTTTATTATGTTTATGTATAATATAAGGGATAAATTTTGGATCATTATTGTTATGATTAAATTATTTTTATATACTCATTTAATACCAATTCTACGAATCTGCTGATATGAACTTTTAAAGTACTTTCAACCATAAAATAAATTTACTAATTAGATTAAATACCTTTCAACCATGGATCTCTATCATTTTCTCGACAAACAAAATCCTAACAAGAATTAACCAGAACTAACACCAACCCTTATCTAATGCAGGCTAACTTGTCAGAATTTTGATATTGTCAGAAAAGTGGTTGTTCAGAAATGATAAGATCCCTTTTAACCATTATATATTCGATGTCTGTAAAGTTGTACAGTGCCCTCAAAAAATATATCACAGTTACATGAAAAAACAATATAAATTTTCTAAATATGTAAATTTATTGCTTAGCAAATTAATAATAAATATCGATATACCAATTCAGCAATATATCATAACAATACATATGATGAAGATAATGCATCAGTATTTGCAACCATAACCTCCATTAGAAATAACTTCAGCAGTATGATTTGAAATACTGTTGATTAAATTCATGAAATTGATGCATCTAGCCTTTCTTATTCCTCTAAAAGCATTGTCTTCAATTTTTCATATGTTCTTGGGTGTGGTCCACGTTGCTGTATTATACGTATCTTTTAGCATATTCTATTTATGATTTTATATATAATTGTGATATACTTTCTGAGAGTACTGTACATATGCATGTTCATAGAGCACTCATGCCATATCATATTGGGGTGTCATATCAACTACTTACTTTAATAATTTTACTATGATCAAATTGTTATCAGTAAAATTAAAGTAATTAATCAAATAAAATTTTACTTTACTTAATTATAAAGAGTAGCGCAAAATTTTAAAGAATTCACGCAAATATTGTACTAATTTTTCTAATTTCTGCTGACTAAAAATTATTTATTTGAACTATTTCGAAGTAACTATGTTTCATTTTTCACTAATGTCCTAATTAAGTTTCGAGTTATACGTTTAATATAATTTTTTTTTGGCCTTAATTAATGAACTTTCAAATATTCTATATAGTGAATGCTCAAAGCCCACATATTAATAAAAGAAATTGAAACATAGCTTTATTCTTTGACTTTATATAAGCAAATGGTGAAAATTTCAAGTTAATTTCACGTCTTAGCGATAAGTTGAATCATTTTAAAGATCGGGTTTAAAGCAATAGTCTTATTGTATAATGATAAATTGAAAATTCATTCAAATCGACGCAAGTCGATAGATCGAAAAGATGCTAAGCAGGGGAAGGTAACACTGTGATACCTACGAATAAACAAGACTGAGCTGGCACAATCAAGTTCAGGGGTAGTATTTCACGTAATCAGATTCAGGTGAGTATAATTTAATAACCTTCTGAATATAGTAATCATCAATCCAATAAAGCTCGCAGAAGAACAAAAACAAAGATACGGCGCCAACAATCGCCTCCTCGGCTGTAGGCCACAATTCGCAACCCGATCCCTCCCTCCTAAAAGAACCTGCCATTTTCATAATCGCATTCTCATAATCACATTTCATAATTATGACTGTGGAATATCATTTCATATGTTCATATTAACAGCCAGCCTGCATCATGCAGGCGGGAGACCACTGGCCAGCACCAAGCCGCACAAACTTACAGCTATTATCATAATTTCTGGAACACCTGCTCATTACCCGAAATCTTTTTGGTCGTTTGGTAAATCATCTAACTCTCCAGAAATTATATCATTGCCTTGGTCTGAAAGTCCGAAGACAGCAATGTAGTTTTCGGAAAGTTAGGTAATTTACCAAACAACCAAAAAGATTTCAGATAATGAGCAGGTGTCCTAGAAATTATGATAATAGCTGTAACTGCTTAAGGTGATTCCTGGTGCAAAATTGATTGCTATTTCCGGGTGCATCTCCCGTCTTAGTTTAATTACGCATAATTTACAACTAATATAAATGCATTCATCAAATAAAATTCGTCTCCAGTGTACCAGACCAGATTATTCCAATTCTGAACATGTGTGCAATGCTTTTCGAAACCATATGATTTCATTTGTGTAATGCAAAAATCTGCAATATGATAGTTATAGTTAGGGATGTTAAAAGTTTGGTAAATTTCGGTTCGGTTCGACTCGACTCCATAGAGTTGAGTTTTAATTTTGACTCAGTTCCGAGTTCGACTCGGGACCAGACTCACTATGTCATGTGAAAATTTTGATTTTTTTATTCATAAGTTAAGTTACATATACTAAAACTAATAATACATGTTTTTATTCATTCTAAAATACTAGCTTCTATCCAATTTTTTAAGCACAAGGAAGCTCTAGTAGTTTCTTCAAAAAGTCGGTTTCGTGTAAGACTAATTGTATATTTCGCAACGGAAAAGGCACATTCACATGGAACACTTGTAACTTGAATTGCGTAGTAATCTGCTGCGACAGATGCTAAAGTTGGAAATCGAGAAGAATGAAGCTTCCACCATGTTAGTAGATTTATGTTTGGTTCTGAGGGTAATGCAAGATAGGTGCTTATTTCATTCGTTAAATCTTTTGTTAAATTTTCTTTTGGTTTATTTTCATTTTTACTTGATTGAATTAATTCACGAAAACTATCTAATAAACTTCCTTGTTCAGGTGGCATGACTACTTCATCAATGAAATATGTTGAACATAAAACTCTCAACTGGATTATAGCTAGCTGGTGATCATCTTCGCTAAAAGTTTCGAGTTTAGTTGACGGATCAAGGAGTGCAGGAATCATAGAAGATTGTGAAATATAAGGCCAGTAATTTTCTAACTTTACTTTCATTCCTCTTGCCATTTTACTAAATGTATTATTATTTAAAATATAATATTCTAAGTGAGCAACAAGACCTTGAACGATTACCCGTAGAGATCCTGGGAAGGCACCGAGGCATTTGAAAGTATTAATTTTGCTTTATAAAAAGGCTGAAGAAATTTTAATATATTTTTAATCATGTTCCAGTCATTTTGTTCTAAATATTTACACCTTAAATTAGGATGTGATTGTACAAGACCGTCAATAACATCCTTAAGTTCAACAAATCGTTTAAGCATAAGATAGGTGGAATTTCACCTTGTATCGACATCAAGCTCAGGATAAAGAAAAGGACGATCTAGGATGGCAGATATTTTTTTAATATCCTCTAAGAGTAACGTTGAATTTCTAATTTTGTTACAGAGATGTCGTGTTTTTTTTATTTGATTTGAATATAGTTTTTGACCTTCTTTTACTACGAGATTCAAAATATGTGCTGCACAGTGCACATATATAAGTTTAGGGTTCATATGTTGTTGAAGATAACGCAAGCAAGTTTGATTATTAGACGTGTTGTCACCTGTGAACCTGATTATCTTTTCCTTAATCTCAAAGTCTTCTACAAGATTAAGGATCTTTTTTCTAAGATAATCACTGGTATGAGCATCATGTAAAGGGACGAAGTCAAGAAGAATAGTACACAACGTCCATTCAACATTGACCCAATGGACGGTGACTCCAAGAAAGAGCTGCTGAGTGCATACAGTCCATACATCTAGGGTAAGGGCTAATTTGGTTTTATTATTTGTTAAAATGTCTTTTATTTTTATTTTTTCTAGCTCGTAATGTTTTTTAATATTTTTAGACATGGATTGATGACAGGGGATCTTGTAGCGTGGGTCAAGGGCGGAAACAAATTTAGCAAAGCAATTCTCTTCCAAGAGAGAAAAAGGCTGTTGACTAATGATAATAAACTCCAATAAACTATGGTCTAATAGTTCAACGCGATCCTTATCAACAATTGAATATGAAGGGCGAATGGATTTTGTAAAAGATTTTTGAATTTTTTTAAAGGTATTTGGGTGTTTTCGTTCAAAGTGGCGCGTTATTGGCATTAATGACGTGAGTGGACCCTATTTACCCACAACACATTATCTTTATCACAAGCTTTACAAATACGAGTACCATCTTCAAGTGTATCAAGATAATTATAAATAGGTGCAGGTTTTTTTTTTGATTTTTTGATTTTTTGATAGTTAGATTTAGACTACTAATACTCTCAGAAGGGTTTTTGAAAAATGATTCTATTGTAGTAGTAGACATAACGCTAGCAAATTAGATAAATATCGAAAAGTGGCAAAAAAAAAACTAGGACAATTTGATGAATAAATTTTTTTGCTGATGCGTTCGTTTAATATCAAAAGTAGGGTAGCAAGATGTGTGATTTTATATTTGTTTTTTTTATTATTATATAATTTTTAAATATGCATGTATAATTGATGATAATTAATAAATCTTTTTAAACACCATTGTTTTACAAGACTATATACATGGGAATCATTTATTGTGTTCTTAATAAATTATTAAATAAACAATTAAGTACTGCCTGTTGTTAACCCGTAGCCCTATCATTAGTCAAAACCCTAAATATACGTGCCACAAATGCACATTGACGAAGGTCTAGTTATTGTAAAAATATATATCAGACCCATCCTCACTTCTCACTTTTTATTATTTTTCTTTTGTTACTAATTGATTTTTTGGGTGGAATGTAAAGGAGCCGGGTCTTGTATATGCACTTTTATGGTACTATCTAAATGCACATCCTCATAATTAGTCCAAGAAAGACACGTTTAAGAAATTTCATTATACTTAATTATTCACTCCAATTGAAATCTATTTCTTTGTTCACCTCAGATATGGGCTAAAATTTTTAATTTTTAACAAGCAATTTCGCTGATCCAGTTAAAGGATTCCTAATAATTATATTATAAACAATATTCTTTACCATTATAACATTTTGGCTAATTACATAGAATACCTTTTACTATTTAAATATTTTAGCCAATTATATAGAATGTTCTCGGTCATTATTTGATATGATTTTGTGTATAGCTCTATAATGGTAAAGATTGACTCACATAATAATATAAATAAATAATTGATGTAAACAAATATAATTATTTAAATTATTAACGACTACTTACATCGAATCTTGATGATTACTAAATCTTGCATTGAAAAAGCTTAAAATATCAATGCGGATCGCCTTTATATATTGACAACTACTTATATCGAATCGTGATGGTTATGTCGTGACTAAAGTTGGAATCCGACTAAAGTTAGAACTTCAGTTGTCTAAAGTTGGACCTGACTAAAATTAGCCCTGAAATTAGATCATCCTGCACACATTAGTTAGCTGTTTTAGGCAGGTGCTAACTTTAGGTACCTGAAGTTCCAACTTCAGGCAGATGCCAACTTCAGTCACGACAGTTACAAAATCTTGCATTAATAAAGTTAATGCGGAACGCTTTACATCAAATCTTGAAGGTTACTGAATTGTGTATTAAAAATGATTAAAAAGTCAATACCATTAAAAAGATTAAAATATCAATGTCATTTAACATGCAGGTCGCCTTATGCATTGACAACTACTTACGTCGAATCTTGATAGTAAAAAAATCTTACATGAATAAAAGATTAAAAAGTCAATACGGAACGCCTTATGTCGAATCTTGATGGCTACAAAATCTTGTATTAATAAAAGATTAAAAAGTCAATACGGAACGCCTTACGTCGAATTTTGACTGCTACACAATCTTGCATTAATAGAAGATCAAAAAGTCAATGCGGAACGCCTTATATCAAATCTTGAATGTTACAGAATCATGTACTAAAAAAGATTAAAAAGTCAATATTATTAAAAAAGATTAAAACGTCAATGTAATTAATATGTGGATTACTTTATGCATTGACAACTACTTACGTCGAATCTTGATGGCTATAAAATCTTGCATTAACAAGTTAATGCAGAATGCCTTATGTCAAATATTGAAGGTTATTGAATCTTATATTAAAAATTAAAATATCAATAAGTCAACCCTCTATGCATGATGTCGGGACCATAGTAAAAAATTTTAAAAATATGCATTTAGAGAGGTTATGCATTTAGGGAGGTAAAAATCTATAAGTATTATATTAGTTGGGCCCAAGAAAAGACATGCATTTAGAGAGGTATTTCATATATATGCATTTAGGGAGGTTGCATTTAGGAAGGTCCGACTGTACCATTAAAATTAAACAAGATTAAAATGTCAATTCCATTATTGCTTTACATATTAACAACTACTTACGTAGAATCTTGATGGCTAGAAGCAAATACGTTGTATAAACTGGATGCGATAATGATATTATCTAAATTGTAATAAAAAACTAAGGAGTATTGAGATAATACAACATGTATATTTTTTCAGAATTATTGGACATACGCCCAATGCCATCACTGCGTGCAAACACTCAATATAATATGAAGATATGTATTATCACGTAGTTTTATGTTATTCATTTTTCAATTACTGGTATTGATATTACATAATTAATATACCTGTTAATAATAAAATAAATGACAATTACTAAATAATAATAAAAAATCATTGACCGAATATCTAGAGTGTCCAGACTCACGCGATTTTAGGGGTTTATTTGTCATTGTCCAAACAATAACAATTTCTGAAATTGCGTAAGTCAGGGCACTCAATACATACCTTTAATAGCCTGAATTGTTATATAAAGTCATATTTTTTTCCTTTGCCTGTTAATTAAGTTTCTTGCTCATTAAATCGTCTCTTCATTAACTTGCTATTTTAAAAATCAATATAATTACCATGTCGTCTTCTTCTTTATTTGAATATTCATCTGCTTTGTCTTCTTCTAAAGATACCCAAGCTTCTTTTAAAAAAACACAACTTAAAAAAAGAAAGATTCACGAATATCTTGACAAACTTAATACTTTCAAGCTTTGCGATACGTGTGAAAATTCTTTACATTCAACTGTTGAAGAACATCGTGTAAAGTTATTAAATTACAACCTATTACAATGGGTTGTAATTAATAATCAACCTTTATCAACTGTGGAAAATAATTTTTTTGCCAATTTCATTTCTACTCTTGACCTGCATTACAAAATCCCTTGCACTCAAACTCTTTCTGAAAATATTAAGAAACAATTCGATTCAGCAAAAATTGTTGTAAAAAATGTTTTAAAAAATAATCAAAGCAAACTAGCTCTTACTATAGATACGTGGATTGTGCACACTCAACAGCAATTTCTTAGTATCACTGTTCATTGGATTAATGCTGAGTGGAAAATACATACCATTCTTCTTGATATTATTCCTCTTTCTAACATCTATACTGATGATTATATTGGCAAAATGATTCTCGAGCTTGTGGAGGATTATGAAATTAAATCAAAATTAATTGGTTTTACTGGAAAGAATATGTAGGATAACCAAGCCTGCCATCGTTATCTTGAAAAAACTATAGATCCTAATTTTATGTTCATTCATTGCGCGGCACATACTATTAATAATATAGTTGAGGAGTTTCAAAAAAGTTATTATAACCTAATTAATAAAGCCCGTCATCTTTATAACACATTAATGACATTGCCTTTGCTCTTGATGGAATTCAAAAAAATCTTCAGTATAGGATTTTATCCATTACACTATCCTGAAATTAATTCAAATAGAGGGTGATGTTCTGCTTATTTAATCCTTGAGTGGTTCATTCAAGTTCGTGATATCACTGATAAACTTACTCGTTCTCATATGGACATCAAAGAGGTTTATCTAAACTCTGATGATTGGGAAGTAATTGAAAATGTAATTGAGATTCTTACGCCTTTTTACAAGACAAGCTTAGTCTTATCACATGATCTACGGCCTTTTCATGTGAATATTCGAATAATTATTCAAAGTCTTATATTCCACCTTAGTTCATACATTATTGTTAATAAAGCAGTAAAAGAAATGAGAAATAGTTTAAAAGAATATTGAAGCTGCCTTGTGAAATCTTCCGCTGTACCTGTTTTACTTGATCCATCGGCTAAGTTAGAAGCTTTCGACGCCTTTGACGATAACCAATTATGCTATACTACTGAATTACATGTGATTTATTTACAATATAAACTAAACAGGTCAGATATATCACCTCAAATAGATCCAGTAGAGTTGTTTAGAAAGTTGATGGTCACTAGTAAAGAGAATAAAAAAGATCTAAGAAATGAGATAGATTTTTACTTTGATTTGCCTAGTAAGCCGGGAACCAACACACTCGTATGGTGGAAAAATAATTCTTACTAGTATCCCACCTTAGCACTTATGGCGGCATACTTTTTTTCCTTACAAGCTACCAGCATTCCCCTTGAGCGTGCATTTTCTGTTGCAAAAAATCGTATTAAGCCTACAAAAGAATGTCCACTAGAGCAAACAGTAAAAGCTTTATTGCTTTTAAAAAACTGGTTAGAAGCAGGAATTTTAGAATAAAAATTATTACTGTATTAATATTATCATTATATTTGTAAAATTTTTTAAATAAAGTTATCGTTATCGTTATTGTATCTTATCCTATGACATCTAATATTGCATGTGATTACAAGAACTCAGTTTCAAGTCTGACTTGGAACCGAGTCTAAATTCAGACTCAACTCCATGGAGTCGAGTCAAACCGAACCGAACTTTTAACATCCCTAGTTATAGTTAACTGACATAGTTTTAATTAGATAGTCGATGTGACACCACAATATCATTATTATAATATTTATTATGACATTATGCATTATGCATTACGGCATTACTACGGCATTACGGCAATACGGCAATACAGCATTACGGCATTACGGCATTACGGCATTGCGGCATTGCAGCATTACAGCATTACAGAATTACGGCAATCAGGTACTGTGCCATAATTAATTCTACCAACTGGTAAAATGCCGTAATGCCGTAATTCAGTATTCTACCACCAACTATAATTAAAAGTCTTCGCTAAATTAATTATTAGTTCTCTTGAGTTGCATGTCTCTAAGTAATGTTCATGAGAGTAATGAATAAGAAATTTATTCTGTAATAAAGATTAATTGTTAACTCAGTCAAAACTAAAAGTATAGCACAAAAAAATGAAAAAGTAAATAAAAAAGGAAATCAAAGCTTATATATTCAATTAAAAAATATTACTGTATTAAGGTGGTTTTATTCAATTTTATATTGAGTTTTTAATTCTTAAAATTTGATACAGAAATTAATTTACAGTATTGGATTTTACTAATTTGAGTCATTTTGCAACAAAAAAAGATTGTATTTAAACCTTCATATATAACATTCACCAATCTGGAATTTCCATGCTATCAATCGGAGCACTTCCGATTTCCATTTTTGTTAATTCCTTCATGATCTCTTGCTTGTTAATGGGTTTTGATATGTACTTATGCTTTTGATGTTTTTGCACAATACTTGGTAGTTTTTTATCCATCTTATCAGCTTCTAAGAATTGCTTTTTAATTATTCTTTCGTTGCTTTCATGTGCAAATTCGTCGATCCAAGTAGTAATTAACGCATTAATATCTGTAGCGGTAGGTCGTTTTTTTGGTTCTGAGTCCATACATTTCTTAGCTAACTCAACGTAACATTCTGGATTCCCAGGTGCGAATTCTGGTCGCAATCCCAAACAAATCTTTATTGCTAAATTGTCATTAATTTCGTAACCATTGAAAACCTCTTCACCCGTTAAGATTTCCCACATAATTATACCAAATGAATAGATATCTGCTGCTTGTGTAGGTGGTTTATGTGATAAAACCTCTGGTGCAATATAAGGTACAATTCCAATAATTTTATTGTCATTTTTAGCAGGAGATGTAAGACCTAAATCCGTGATATATGCATTATCTAAATCGTCTTGTAAGATGTTACCACAATGCAAATCTTTGTGAATATATTTTTGTGAATGAACAGCTTCAAGATCAGATATTATGCAACTTAATAAATTTAATTTCTTTTCCCATTTCATTTGTGATACTTCGCGAAGGTTATTACGTAACGAACCTTTTTTTGCATATTGCAAAATAAGAATGTAATTTCCTAAATTATTTTTCGATAGCCCGTAGCATCTTAAGAACGATGGATTTTTATATCCGATCTCACAAAATGTTTTCAACTTTAAAAAAGAGATAATATTAATAATATAATTTAAACATTAAATAAACGCAATAAATTTACCTCATCAAAAAAACTCTGATCATGAATCATTTTAATCGCGAATGAATAATTGAGGTAGGAATCCTTATAATAAATTCTGCAATTAGCACGATAAACGGTTGCAAATCCTCCTTTTCCAATCTCTTTAATATCTTTGAATTTATTATATGGGATCCATAATAACTGATATTTCTCATCATCAAATATTTTTTTAACATTATTATCTGTACCAGAATAAGAGAATTTCTCTATTTCTGTTTAAAATTAAGTTAAAACATTAGATATAAACAGAAATAAAAAGGATAGCCTACAGTATTCTTACCTTTAAACTTGTTTCTTTCCCTATGTTTAAATTATTAATATTACTAAATATTTTATTTCTGTATTTAAAGAATTAAGAAAAAAGGCTTACATTTTAAACCAAAATTCAGCTTCCTTCAGGTCCTTTTTTGTTCCGATTCCGTTTCGATAACAATAACCAGCGAGACTCATTCCCTCGGCATAACCCGTTTTAGCTGATTTCAGATACAATTCAAAAGCTTTTTTCAAATCTATTTTAACGCCAATTCCATGTTGATAACATTCTCCAAGACTGTATGCTCCCAGATAATGTTTCATCTCATCAGCTTTTTGATAGTAAGTAAATGTTTTGTGCTCATCTTTTTTAACTCCAATTCCATTTCTATAAAAATAACCAAGGCTATGTATTCCTTCAACTTGACCCATATTAGCGGATTTTTGATAATAAATAAATGCCTTATGTTCATCCTTCTTAGTTCCAATACCATTTTGATAACAATATGCAACATCACATATGCCACTAATATCTCCTATATTAACAGATTGTAAATAATGTATAAATGCACTTTTTTTATTCTTTTTAGTGCCAATTCCGTTTTTGTAACAATACCCAACAAAATATGTTCCTTTAGCATGCCCCATCTCTGCAGATTTTTTATAATAATTGAATGCCTCATGTTCATCCTTTCCAATTCCAATTTCATAATGAAAACAATAACCAACATGAAATATTCCATCTACATATTCCAAATCAGCAGATTTCTGGTAATATTCGAATGCCTTATGTTCATCTTTTTCAACTCCTATTCCATTTTGATAACAATTACCAAGGTTATTTTTCGCAGCAGCATTACCCATATCAGCAGATCTCTGATAATGTTCGAATGCCTTATGTTCATCTTTTTCAACTCCTATTCCATTTTGATAACAATTACCAAGGTTATTTATCGCAGCAGCATTACCCATATTAGCAGATCCCTGATAATGTTCGAATGCCTTATGTTCATCTTTTTCAACTCCAATTCCATTTTGATAACAATTACCAAGGTTATTTATCGCAGCAGAATTTCCCATTTCTGCAGCTTTTTGATAAAAAATAAATGCTTTACGTTCATCTTTTTCAAGTCCAATTCCATTTTGATAACAAGATCCAACATAATATGTTCCAAAAGCATGTCCCAAATTAGCAGATTTTTGATAATAAACAAATGCTTTACTTTCATCTTTTTCAACTCCTATACCATCATTATAACAGTGCCCAACTTGAAATGTTCCATTAATGTCACCCATCTCTGCTGACTTTTGATAATAAATGAATGCCATATGTTCGTCTTTTTCAACTCCTATTCCATTTTTATAACAATATCCAACATTAAATGTTCCAAAAGCATTACCCATATTAGCAGATTTCTGATAATATTTAAATGCCTTATGTTCATCTTTTTCAACTCCTATTCCATTTTGATAACAATATCCAACATTATATATTCCAATAGCATTACCCATATTAGCAGATCCCTGATAATGTTCGAATGCCTTATGTTCATCTTTTTCAACTCCTATTTCATTTTGATAACAATTACCAAGGTTATTTATCGCAGCAGCATTTTCCATTTTTGCAGCCTTTTGATAATAAATAAATGCTTTATGCTCATCTTTTTTAACTCTGATTCCATGTTGATAAAAACAACCAATATAATATGCAGATTCAGGATGGTCCATGTTAGCAGCTTTTAAATGATAAATAAATGCTTTATGTTGATTTTGTTCAACTCCAATTCCATATTGATAACAATAACCAGCTTTAAACAATCCGTCAACATAACCCTCATTAGCGGATTTTTTATAATAAATAAATGCTTTATATTCATCTCTTTCAACCCCAATCCCTTCTTCATAACAATAACCAACTTCACATAATCCAATAGCATCGACCAAATCAGCAGATTTTTGATAATAAGTAAATGCCTTATGTTCATCTTTTTCAACACCAATTCCATAATTATAACAATAGCCAACTTTAAATATTCCATTCAAATCACCCAAATAAGCAGATCTTTGATAATAATTAAATGCTTCATTATTATTCTTTTTGACTCCAATTTCATCTTGATAGAAGCAACCAACATTGTACGCTCCAAAAGAATCACCCATATCAGCAGCTTTTTGATTGTAGATAAATGCTTGATATTCATCTTTTTCAACTCCAATTCCATGACTATAATAATAACCAATGCTAACCATTATACTAGCATTACCAAACATTTGATAATAATTAAATGCTTGATGCTTATCTTTTTTGACTCCAATTCCATATTGATAGCATTTACCGACGTTAAATAATCCTTTAGCATGTCCCATATGAGCAGATCTTTGATAATAATTAAATGCTTTTTGTTCATCCTTTTCAACTCCAATTCCATTCATGTAACAATAACCAACATTATTTATTCCAATGGCATTACCCATATCAGCAGATTTTTGATAATAATTAAATGCTTTTTGTTCATCCTTTTCAACTCCAATTCCATCCATGTAACAATAACCAACATTATTTATTCCTATGGCATTATCCATATCAGCAGATTTTTTATAATTAATGAACGATTCATTTGCGTCTTTTTCAATTCCAATTCCATTCATGTAACAATAACCAACATTATATGTTCCTTTAGCATCATTCATATCAGCAGATTTTTTATAATAAATGAACGATTCATTTGCGTCTTTTTCAATTCCAATTCCAAAACGATAACAATAGCCAACACTGTTTATCCCATCAATATTACGTGCTTTGGCAGATTTTTGATAGTAAATGAATGCCTTGTGTTCATCCTTTTGAACCCATTTACCAAAACGATAACAATGTGCGAGGATGACTTCAATTACAGCAGAATTGTATTGATTATCTAAGCACCAACTAATAATACTATCTGAGTTTAACTTCTTTCTTTTTAGATGTTCATCTAATGTATTAAGAATTGATTTGTAATCTTTATCTTTTGATCTTTCTTCATTATATAGATTGCACAATTCTTTAATAACTTCTCTAAAAAAATTTTCTAACTGATCACAATTAGTGGCTGCGGATAACCAAAAAGAATGGCCCATCTTAGTCAGTTTTTGATAATAAGTTAATGCCTTATATTCATTTTTTTTAACTCCAATTCCATATTGATAACAGTAGCCAACATTATATATTGCATCAGAATTACCCATATTAGCAGATCTTTCATAATAAGTAACTGCTTTAAATTCATTTTTTTCAACTCCAATTCCATTAAAATAACAATATCCAACATTATTTGTTCCACCAGCATGCCCCATCTCTGCAGATTTTTGATTGTAGTAGAAATATTTATAATAATCTTTCTCAACTCCTATACCGTAATAATAACAGTGCCCAACTTGAAATGTTCCATTAATGTCGCCCATTTCTGCTGACTTTTGATAATATTCGAGTGCCTTGTGTTCATCTTTTTCAACTCCAATTCCATTTTTATAACAATATCCAACATTAAATGTTCCAACAGCATTACCCATATTAGCAGATTTCTGATAATATTCAAATGCCTTACGTTCATCTTTTTCAACTCCTATTCCATTTTGATAACAATATCCAACATTATATATTCCAATAGCATTACTCATATTAGCAGATTTCTGATAATATTCGGACGCTTTATGATCATCTTTTTCAGCCCCACTTCCAGAAATTCCAAAATCAATTCTTCCATTTAGATAATTCTTTTCAAGATCATTTATTACAATAGTATTTTTAGATTTCCGGTAATATTCGAATGCTTTATATTCATCCTTTTCAACTCCTATGCCATTTCGATAACAGTTACCAATTTCATTTATCGCATCTTCATTTCCCATATCTGCAGATTTCTGATAATATTCAAATGCCCTACGTTCATCTTTTCCAACCCCAATTCCATTTTTATAACAACATGCGAGATTATATATCGCAACGACGTTACCCACATCAGCCGATTTTCGATAATATTCGAATGCCTTACGTTCAAATTCTTTGTCGTTTATAAAACGATTAATTAGATAATAAGCCGATTTTTGATAATATTCGAATGCCTTATGTTCATCCTTTTCAACTCCTATACCATTTCGATAACAATTACCAACTTCATTTATCGCACCAGTATTTCCCATATCTGCAGATTTCTGATAATATTCGAATGCCTTATGTTCATCTTTTCTAACCCCAATCCCATTTTTATAACAATATGCAAGGTTATATATCGCAACGACGTTACCCACATCGGCTGATTTTCGATAATATTCGAATGCTTTATGTTTATTTTTTTTAACTCCTATTCCATTTTGATAACAATTACCAACTTCATTTCTCGCCGCAGCAAGACCCATATCTGCAGATTTCAGATAATATTCGAATGCCTTGCGTTCATTTTTTTCAATTCTCATAACTCCAATGTCAAACGTTCCACATTGATGATACTTTTTGCCATTTTTATATAGGAAATAAATGAACGCTGCATGTTCATCCTTCTCAATTCCCATTCCATTCAGATAACAATAAATAACTTTATCTATTGCATTAGCATTCCCCATATCTGCCAATTTTTGATAATGAGTAAATTCTTTGCCGTTTATATCACCAACAAGATTAAAAGAATTTATTTCATTTCTTCCATTTAGATAATCAGCTGATTTTTGATAATGTTCGAATGCCTTATGTTCATCTTTTTCAACCCCAACTCCTTCTAGATAACAGTTACCAATTTCATTTATCGCATCTTCATTTCCCATATCTGCAGATTTCTGATAATATTCAAATGCCCTA
>CAJVPZ010000133.1:0-24717 GCA_910592135.1 Racocetra fulgida | reverse complement strand
CAAGTTCGGATGAATATTTAGCAGCTTCATTTCTAAGAGATTTGTTCTTAGCAATTAATTCGCCCATTTTATTATTTGCTACCTCCAGCTCATCTTTAAGAGTCGATACTTCCTTTTTTAATTTTTCTGATTTGACAGCCTCGTTTTTAAGTGAATTATTCTTATCGATTAATTCGCGTATTTTACTATCTTTTGCTTCCAGTTCGCCTTTAAGATCAAAAAATTCATTTTCTAATTGCTGTGTTCGATCATTACCGCCTTTTGTTTTGTTTAAGCTGGCATCGTTATTGTTAAGAATACCTGGAAATTGCTCCATCTTTTGAAGACACTCATTTGGGATGAGTGTCCATTTTTCAAGATCTTCTAATTGAGTTTGTTGATGAGATTTAAGCATTAATTCACATTTAATTTTTACTTTTAATGTACGAATTTTTTTAACGATATAGCTTTGTTCAGCTTGAAGAGACTTAATTCCTTCTTCAAGTTTTTGGATGGTTTGTTCACATCCATTAATTAGACGGGAAATATTATTTGGGGTTGGATTTTCAAAATTAAAGGTATTAAGCTGATTCTCATTCTTAAGTTTTTGAACTCTCTCATTATTTATAACAGAGTCAGACCTTTCATTATTCATGAAATTTTCCAATTCAATATGTTGATTTATTAAATTGGATCTCCATTTCGCTTCTTCTGTACGAAGAGATTTAATGTCGCCTTGGAGTTTTTGATACTTTTCAATTTCCTTTATATAGACTAATTTATTTTCTAATTTTTGCTTTTCATCATTAAAAGCTTCAATAATATTCTTAAATTGAGTAGTCAGATAAATTTTTCGACGCTCTTTTTCTTCGTAAAGGGGTTGGAATAAAAACGTGTTGCCGATATTGTCATTATTATTTAAAAGCATATCTTCAATATTTTCAATATTTTTTCTATATTTATTAATATTTGGGGATTCTTCGTTAAAGTTTTCAAACTCGATAAGCAGGAGATATTTCCTTTTTAAGTAATTTCCCCACCGGCGCTTTTGACTAATTGCATCATTCAGCATTTGGATTGTTTCATTACGTTTACTATTAACATTCTTCATAATTGAATCGTATTTTCTAACTTCATTATCAAGATCCTCTATTTGAGATTTGGATTGTTTTAATTGATCTAGAGTATTATCATTTTTGTTTTCTATTTCGATTAAATCCTTTTTAATAGCTTGGTTATTATTAATCTTTGAGACAAATTGCTCGTTTTGCGTGGGCATTTTTTTTTTATTAAAGACATTATATTTTGGCTTGTTTTGTGTGAGGTTTTCCAAAATCATTTCAATGTTAGTTTTCATCAAATGATCTTCTAAACGTGCTTTTTCTTTACGAAGAATTTGAATGTCATTGAGCAGTTCCGTGTTACTGAAATCTTTAAGGACTCTATAAACTTCACTATTATTGTCATTATTATAATGAATTTTAGAATTGGTATATTGATTCATTATATAATCCTTTAGTTTGACCTTTTCACTAAGAAAATTTTGAAAATTTTTATTAAAAATTGACTTATATCTTTTATTGAATTCATTATTTAGATAAGACTCCTCTTCTTTTCTCTTATTATTTAGACAATCAATATTGCTTTCCAATTTATTAATTGTTTCTTTAAGTTCATCGAATTTATGTTCATTTATATAGGGCTCTTTAACTAACTCTTTAACTAATTCGTCATTAATAAAATGCAATACACCTGAGTTAACAAATTCTATTAAATGATTATGATTTCTTAGTTGATCGTTTCCAGAATGAAGACACTTTAAATATTGAATCGATTTTTGATATATCTTGTAATCATTAGGTTTTATATCGTTTGAACTTGCTTCTAAATCACGTCCTAACTGATTTATTTCATCATTAAGAAGGTTAAAATTATTTTGAAGCTTATTGTCTATACAAGAATCCATATGTTCTTTACGGTCATAAAGCCACTGGACATCTTCTTTTCGAAGTTGCCCGTACTGTATTGATTGATACTTTGAAAGGATGGTTTTCAACTCTTGGATAATGATATTATAATTATTGGAATTTTCTATTGCATTAAGTGCTTTATATTTAGCAATTAACCATTCCGCCAATTTTTCACCTGCTTGAAGATCTTTTAAATATCTGTCGATCATTATATAGAAATTATTATAGGGCTTTCTTCGATAATTAAGGTTGAATAGTGTAGTTGCTGCTTTATATATTTTAGTTATATATTATTTTTTGATTATTCTTATCATTAACACATTAATGATATTACGGAGTTTATATAAGAGATAATTCCGATCTATGATCGGTCTCTTATTTTTCTTTTGCATAGATTTAACCGTATTTGTTGTTATTAAGCAACTAAAAAAAGATTGTATATTGCTAGTTTTTAATATGTAAAGATTTTTTAATGGGCATAAAGTAGCATTTCATAAAATATACAGTACTCGAATTGAAACTGCATTTATGATTAATATGGAAGACATGCTATTGGTGATTGGCAATAGCGACAGGCTTCATTTGTCTCTCACAAACGCCCGTTGCCAGTCAGGTTTTCAAAGGATCGTAATCTGGATTAGATCCGGTTTATGAAAAACTAATACCGATACTGTATTGATTATTTAGGTGTGAGACGTGCACTTATTGTTCGAGTGATACAAATCCAAAAGGGAAATTAGCCAATCGGAGAACGTAGAATGTGATTATCTTGGATCAGTCCGACACGTGAGCAAAGCGAAACAAACACGAAAAAAAAAATGAAAAAAGCGAAAAATACAAGAAAATGAGTATTTTACATATAGGAAGTGATTATTTGTTTCTATAGCATCTAACTTTAACGTTCT
Source organism: Racocetra fulgida (assembly GCA_910592135.1). Classification (NCBI taxonomy): domain Eukaryota; kingdom Fungi; phylum Glomeromycota; class Glomeromycetes; order Diversisporales; family Gigasporaceae; genus Racocetra; species Racocetra fulgida. Next base: position 21,863 of record CAJVPZ010000133.1, on the reverse strand, counting down.
AACCCTAAAATTTTAATTTCACGACTTGTATTAAATTTCTTGGGTTTGTATATTTCACAATTGGTGCCCGTTGGTGGTAGTATATTCTCCCTATTATTATACATGTAAATTTAATTTTGGTTACCCTTTATGAAATTCTACTTTCTTGCCTATTAAAAATACAGGATCCGTTCGAATCTTTTTTGCAGAACACTATATTACATGTTTTAGGCAACGTGATCTCTGTTTCGGTTAGTGTTAATTATTAATATTATGAATTGGCAATCATGCCGTGATAATAATATTATAATCACTACTTCAATCATATGAATTTCTGTTATATGTAAGTCATGTACATCATGCGCTAATGGCATGACGCAAAATGTGCATTTTGCCCATCTCTAATGATGATGTTGAACGACTTGTGAAGTAATGGTAATGATTTTTACCAGTTTCCAGTTTTTTTCGGTAATCTGCAATACAGAAATGTATACGCATAATGGCGTATGTACATGGACATTTCACTCACCTCATACACAAAGTTAGCAACGGAGCTGCGAATGGAGCTAATGGAGCTCTGAATGGAGCTAATGGATACTAGTTTTTTTGAGCTGTGTTTATGCAGTATGGAAATAACGATGCTGAGTAAGCTTTCCATATGATATAAATATTGAATAATTTGTTACTATGATAAGATATTAAGTTAACGTGATAAAATATTGAATAATTTGTTACTATGATAAGAAGTTAATGGGTAGTGATGCTTCGAACTTTCCATCTTTTTGTGAGTTCACGATCCAAGGATGTACATTCGTCGTGCATTAGCAAGATTAAAGTCAAATTAAAAAAAGATTTGCCTTTTAGTGAGTCCATGACCCAATATTACAACATGCATTACTTGCATGTTGAAAAAGAAATTCTTAAACAAAAAAAAGTAAAATAAAAATTAAGAGTTCACGCATACAACTGTATTAGTAAGCGTAGTGAAATCATATGCGACAGCAAGCGATAATAAAAATAAGGTTATTAACACAAAAATAGCTAATATAGTGTTTCTCTTTTTTTTTCTTCGATTTATGAAGCAATCGATTGATTCCAAATTTACTTTATATCACATTCATAGGACGGCATTCCTATAATTGGTTAAGTCTATTTAATTCATACAGTTTAAAGTACTTTTTAAAATAGGAATTTTATTATTTTATTTGCTATCCCCTTGAGAATTAGTTGTCGCGTCGCGTGATGTCGGGGATTCAATATTTAAACTCAACTTATGATTAGTAATCTATAGGTAATATATATTACTAATCATAATCGGAGTTTAAATATTGAAACCCGACATCACGCGACGCGACGCGACAATTAAGTTTTTGGATTTGATTTTCGGAATTTTGATTTTCGGGATTTTATTTGACCTAGACCCGAGGTAGCGACCCATCGTTATAGCGATAAATTATAAAACCCATAAAAATAAAGTTATGAATAGTAATTGGCTATAATTATAAAATTTAAAAACTTTCAACTAATTAGTTACGATAAATTTGGACCCTTGATTGTAATATTTTTCAAAATTTGAGCCCTTATATGTAACTTGGGCCTTTATTATTTTTTGGGCCCTTATATATAATTCCCCCTAAATATAATCACATTAAAATATGATAATATTGATATCAGCATATCTAAATGTGATTCTTGAAGTTGGCACATGCTTGATGTGCACTAACTGAAATTACATGCATCAGTTAGCAAGTTTAGCCAGGACACATTGGGCATTAAGTGCATTATATAAATCAAATTTACTTATAGTCATTTATGAATACCAAGAACGTTGCGATGAATATCACGGATTATATGGTTACACGGCATAGTTTAAGGGCGTGAGTACAGATAGGATTGTTCACAGGCAACTCAATTGTACCTAAAGTTGGGAATAGGTACATTTTAATTGTGCCTAAAGTTGGGAATACTACCGCTACATCTTAATTGTGTCTAAAGTTGGAATACGTACGTACATACGTACATCTTAATTGTGTCTAAAGTTGGAATGTACGTACGTACGCACATCTTAATTGTGTCTAAAGTTGGAAATACACATGATAATCTCATGTGCAAATGTCTAGTTCTTTTCTAGTCTTTTTATTAAAAAAACTAGTTTGAGATCAAACTCAAATTTGACTAAAAAGTTTGATGCATTAAAGTTTAAGTTTGATTTGAAAATCAAATCAAGCTCAAACTTAATCAAAGTTGAGTTTGATTTGAAAATCAGATCAAACTCAAGCTTAATCCAAGTTGGAACCGAGTTTGATTTGTAGAAACCCTAAAAAATCCTTTATAAAAATGCTGCGATTTTCTCATTGACCTTTGTTATTAAAACACCAAAAACTTAGGTAATTATGACATATAATGAAGGATACCTATATGGATCATGGGATCTCGAACGAAAATCTGATTATACAGTATCATGTAAATTTATTAAAGAATATTTGCAGCTTGATGATTCATTGTTTAATCATCAAGACAATTGCTATTATCTCTCTAATTATTGTCATATCGAAAATCGTGGCGGGCATAGATACTTGAGACCGTCTGAATGTTCGAAATTCGTACTAAAGCAAGGGTTACACTTATTTTATAATTATGACTGGACATACAGTTATCATGGAACTGATCCGAAGAACATTAAAAGTATTCTTCAGTATGGTCTAAAAAAGCCCGGATCTCTCGCTGGAGATAAGGTAATCAGTTTATCGAACGGCGACTCGTACGGTGCTGGAATTTACACATCAAAAGTTCCATTGTACTCACAGCTGTATGCGCCAAAGACCAGTTGGAAAGGCAAGTACTTTCAAACGATCTTAATAGTTCGACAAAAGTCAAATTCAATTGATCCTCAGGAGGGAGAAGGCACGTATACGCGCAGCCTGCTTGGACATACCGATATTCATAAGTTATATAAGGGCAAGATTCATCAAATGAAATGCAATATGTTTGTTTTGATGAAAGTTCATGTGTTTTACACGCTTTATTGATCAAAGTTCATGACAATTATGATGATGAAGATCTTAAGGTTCTTAACATTTTAAATAACATCTAGTAGAACAATTTGTTCAAATTTTTTAAGACCATCTCACTGACAATCATTTCACCGACAATGTTTAGATAACCTAACACTATATATAATTAGTAAATATTGTCGGTGAAATGATTATCTGAAAATGGTCTGCCTTCTGTAATAATCATATTGTCCAGTTATTATTGTGGAAATTATCATGGATTGTAATTGGTGTAGCAGAAAATTTTGCAGTATAATTCTTTAAAGTTTGTACATATTTTTTATAGTTGATTATAGAATTTGCGATAATTTTTCGAAACTTTTTTTGTTAATTTGGTTCCTTTTCTTAACACCTATTTCTTTATCAGATTCTTCAAATTTATAATTTCCGTATAATTTCGAAATAGCGCCCAGGGGGCGTTATTTTGAATTTTGGCCAGAATTAAGCTTAATTTAGGCCAAAATTTGGAATTACACCCGTGTGCGTTATTTCGAATTTATACGGTAGTAATTGTCTTAAAGAAACATATCTATATTTACATTATCGCGTGTTCTTTTTTATAAGTTTTGTTCTACCATGACTAATCTGCCTTTTTGACTATTATGTTATCAAAGCTACAATAAAAAAAAAAATTTTTTTAACACCCTTTACTACGTAGAAGGAACGACAATTGGCATAATTTATTGACTAATTATTTATGTTACAGGATGATGTTATTGCCAAATATCTAAAGCGGAGATAATTTATATAATTAGTATTTTGAATTAACTTTAGGGTGAGGGTCATCTTATGGTAGGGGTTAGGTTAGGTTTTAGGTAGTTATATATATGTAAAATTGCCTTCCCAACATTTTTCCCAATGCAGCCATTTTTTGTATCTTTTAGCTTCGTCGGCGATCATCAAAATTCTATAATTTGATTGGCTGATAGTCACATGATTATCTCCGCTCTACCTTCATGGATATGAGGAAATTAGTTATTTACAAAAACCATTGCTAACTTTTTAAAAAAGGCAACTTCGGCTTGACTTCTATTTTACATGGTCACTTTTTCCAAAACTTTAAGCTCTCTACCTATTCTGTTTTTGATCACATAAGAATATGTTTGTTAACTGTAAATTAATATTAGTATATAATTTTTTGAGAAGCTTGAGTTCATTATAATGATAAACATCACATTTATTTTACGCATATCTATATATGTGATAAAATATTTTGAATACCGGTATATTTCTGTATTTATTAGTTGTAAGTTTTTTATATGAAATTTTCTTGTTTTTATCACGGGTAATCTACAAATCAGATGAACTTCTGCCTATGTTCTTGTGATGTGATAAGGTGCATGATGCTCATCTTTAAAATTACGAGAAAATACTGCGGAATTTGCATAAGTTGATGGTTTTCCCATCTGAACTTCATTTCTTTTTCTTCTTTTTTTGTATTTATTAAAAATCTAAACATAAAAATCAATTGATGCTCATACGTGTTTTGACTGTTGTTACATAAATATGCACTGTTCTATATTTACGTTTTATTCATATGAAGCGTTCCAAAACAGTCTATAATAAACTAACATATTTTAAGACATATTTAATAAGGTATTTGAAATAATTCCATTATAATCACATAGGTACATTAATAAGTGTATTATAAAAGTCTGTTAACTACTGTAAATGTGCGTATACAAAACCCAGGTCTGTTACATTCCGCCAATTTTTAAACCACTTAATAGACCCGGGTCTAGTCTAATACACGACCAGAGGTTATATCGTGAAGAGCAACAAACAAAAAAAAATTAAAGTACATATACACTTTGTATTTATAATAACTATTTGACAAAATCTACATTTAATTAATAAAGATTCTGTGGTTCGCTTCCGGGTCTAATTTATTTTGAGTCTACTATTTCAGGGATTTTGTATACGCACATTCACAGTACTTTTTGTTTTTATATTTTGGTTTATAAAAATATATGTTAAGGTTTTTGATATAATTATGAGCACCCAAAGACGCGAATATGAATTTAGTTATATACCAGAAATACCTGCTGATATTCGAGTCGTTGTTGGAATAGGTAATATATAATTCAAACAAAAATTATTCCATGTAATCTGTCCTCATAATTTTTTTTTTTTTTTTTACATTAAATAATAAGATTTTGGCACAACTTTCTCGGTAACTTTTGAATTTTAGACCATTTTTGAGCAATTTAACACTCATGATTTTTAAAAAATTCTATTCATGTAATAATACTATGTAATAATATTTAGAGCTTTGCATGCGCTAATGTTACATCATGTGAGATTGTAACTAACCAGAGTTGGCCCGGTGTAAATGGACGATTCAAAACTAATACTGTATTACAGTATGATGATAATTATGAGGAAGTTATTGAGTGGGGTGTTCGTGCTTTAGTTCCGGAGATCAGTCGTCGAGACCGTAATAGAGAAAATTTACCAAGACCAATAGAACTTTTTAAATTTCATTTAGGTAATGTTCCAGAATTTCAAAAGCCAAAACTGCCATTCGATCTTCCTTTTGAAAGGGTTATTGCCGATTATCTTCGCAAAATGGGTATGTAAATGATTTACTAAGAAATTATTAAATTATTTGATAAAGACAATTGTTTATATAATTTTTTTTCAATTTAATTATAGGCGAGGTAAATTTTTTTTGTAATTTTATTTATCCAAAATATTTTATTAAAGGATGTTTTTAATTTTTCCCATTATATGCAGTTAATAAAACAAACTGTTGAAAGACATTGGCCAGGAACAGACTTTTTCAAAATGGTACGTTTAATAGCTACCATTCCTGCAGGTAATTTCATATTACATGATATATTAGTAATTCATCTAAACAGATAATTATTTGAATAAATGCCGTAAAGCGCGGACTATAGTATCCGGATACGATACATTCCACAGCTAAAATCCAAGTTAGTACCCGGGTATTATATAAGAGGCGTATTTTACATAGAAATGATATATGCTACATAGTTAATATCCGGGTATTTCACTCTGTAAAGTACCCGGGTATCTTGTATTCAACTGTGAAAAATTTTTATAGAGGGTACTTTAATGTGGGGGGTACTATGGTCCGCGCTGTTCGGTAATTTTATATCTAATTTTAAAAAATTAAATATTATAGAGTTTACTGAAGAAACGAAGGCTATTATGAGAAAATGCATTCATGATGCTAAATTGATCGATAATAGTGGTACTCAAAATTTACAATTCACTACTGAGCGTAAGAATCATTTTTATACTTTCGTAAGGCATTATATGAGTATTAAGCACACAGTTATACTGTATAACTTTAAAATTAATAGCTGAGGCTGCTGCTATACACTGTATGAAAGTGTTGAATGACCATGGGTTGAAAGCTGGATGTATGTACTGAATATTGATTAGAAAAAAATTTTATGTTATTCAATTACTGTATTTTAATTTTTAATAATATATTTAAAAAAAATTTTTTTTAGCAGCTTACTTAGTTGTTGATTGTGGAGGTGGTACTGTAGACTTGACTGTTCGAAAATTATTAAATAATAATCAACTTAGCGAAACAACTGAACGTTCTGGCGATTTTTGCGGTGGCACTTACGTAGATAAAAATTTTGTTAAATTTCTTGAGAATAAAGTCGGAAGATATGCAATTTCAAATTTACGAGATAAAGATTATCGCGAATTTCATTATATGATTCACCAATTTTGTGAAAAAGTTAAAATTCCATTCACTGACAATATTTCTGACTTTAGAACTTTTGAATTTGATATTACAAATTATTGCCCTGCACTTAAAAACTATATTAACGGTACTATAAAAGACGAATTAGATGATGATGAGTGGATAATTGACATTGATTATGATACTGTTAAATCTTTTTTTGATCCAGTTGTAGATCAGATTATTAATTTAATAGGCGCTCAACTTGATAAAATTAGTGAATGTTCTATAATATTTTTAGTTGGAGGTTTTAGTGAATCTAGATATCTTCAATCAATGATTAAGCAGAAATTTGGCAATTCTCATAAAATTGCAATTCCACCAAATCCAGTAGCCGCTATAGTTCGTGGTGCAGTTCAATATGGTTTAGATACGGATGCTATCAAAACTCGTGTATTAAAATGGACTTATGGTGTACAAATTTACCCAGAATTTCAAGAAGGCATTGATCCTCCATCACGTAAAACTTCCGATGGACACATTTATAAATTTAACATGCTGGCAAAAAGGGGTATTGAAGTTGAAGTAGATCAAGAGTTTTCTGAAAAATTTGTTCCATTTAAACCAAATCAGAAGAATGCGAACATTAAGTTCTTTTATTCTCCGAAATATTTTGTTGAATATTGTGATGAATCTGATGTAAGATTATTAGGTGAATTTAATATTGAACTACCTGATACTCATTTAGGACAAGATAGACAAGTGTCTGTTAATTTATGTTTTGGGAAGATGGAAATGATTGCAACCGTAAAGAATGAAACAAATGGAAATATATATCGTAATACATTTAAATTAGAATTTTAAATAGTATACTTATAAATATAGTGCTAGCAATTATTGTGGTATTTATAGTAGTATTTAAATTTATTAAGAAACTTAGCAATAAAAGTTGAAGCTGTTTTACCGTTTAAAATTTTTCCATATCTAGAAGTTAACGCTTGCAACTTCAAGCACGACATATATATGAATTTACTAATAAAATTAAAGTTTATAAAATGCAATTGCATTTTGTATAAATATCAAAGATATCCGTTAAAATATCAGCACCTAATTCTACATATTAGTCAATTATTGGGGTTATAATGCTGAAATAAGATTATGCTAAAAAATTTGGGTTCTTTTTAAACCTATTAGTGCGATGGCACCCTTCTTATTCAGTAATTTAATATATAAATGAAGGTTAAAAATTCTAAATAGCTAATAAATTAAAAATACAAAGTTCTCTCTAGGGTGAGTGCTAATATTTCCATTTTTTCGTGTTGGATAGTATAGTTTATAGGTAAAATCCCAAAGAATTTCTTTTACGAACTATACATACATACTTTATCAACTATTGCATACATCGGCATAATTGATGTATAATTGAAAGAGATTCATGGTGCAATTGATGTATAATTGGCATTAGCTGGTAGATTCTCACTTGCATAATGCGGGCCGGCTGTTAGCCAGAAGCTTTACGGCCAAATTGGCGATGTATAACCTTAGCTTATGATTTCCCACCTGCGTAGCGTAGGCCGACTGCAAATCTGCAAAAAATGGCAGGATTTACTAAGAGAGGGTGCGAATTTGCTTCGCCTTTGGAGAGCTGCTGTTAGACCCCGTTTTATTTGTTTTGTTATTACTGTATTATCACATATACATGACAAATTTGTTTATATTAGTGATCACGCCACAAACCCTGAATTAAGTTTTATTTATCATTATCCTCGCATACACCGGATTTTCTTGTTGGAATCTGGATTACTCATGTGATTGTTGGCTCATTAACACATCATACTTACCTGTCGTTTCGATCTGTTAAGCTACTATCACCTCGAATTTATTAATATCTGGTACTATATTCTATATTTTTATGTTTTGTGTAACATTAATACTGTATACTTTTGAAGACATGCACGTACGTACGTACATATGTACAAATATGGGCAGAATGGGGATTACATTTCAATGTGAAAACAGGTAAGTACGTACGTACGTAAATAATGTAGGGTACTAAAATGCCGGCATACACCATAGTGCCAAGCATAGGCACTATATTTTAATGGTGAGCGTGTCAACACTTGCAGAACTCTAATAGTGAGATTAAGTTTTTGAATTTCCCACACCGGTACGAGAAATCCAAAATCTCAATATCTATAAAATTATCAATCTCAATAAAATGAAGGGTCTAGAATGCTCAATCTCTTTGCATAGAGATAATACGCCAAGATTAATATGTACTTAATAGAAACTATTATATCATGCTGCTGAAGCTTAAGATAAGCCGCTACTGCATTTAACTTATCTATAGTGAGTTAACTGATCTTTATTATGTAAAGTGATTGAGGTTTTTGGATGTTATGCACCATACCAATCAAATACTTGGATTTACACACGACACTTTCGTAATCAATAATAAGGGTAACTTGAATAGATAACCATTTTTGAAGTTACCTTTTGATATCTATATCTTTAATTACTCCGACAATTAATTATATTATGTTCTACAGTTAAAATTAATCGAATATATTTCAGATAATAAGATACCCATTCAAATAAGCTTTATTTGCATAATCAATATAATACTGTAAATTTGGAGATAGTGTATATAGATAAAAATAGTTTTTCAATAAAAAAAAAAAAAAGAATGCTATTTTTCCGTTGAATTAATACTTACACATATAATTTGTGAAATTTACAATATTCAAAATATTACGGAATACGATATCCGAATACAAAACATTGCTTATATATTTAGTAGCGATAAAGTAAAACCTATAATTTTCTTTCTTTGATTCTTTTAAACTTCTCTAAGACACGAAAATTATTATGGAGAGTAATTCTTCTGAAAGACGCGTATACAAATTTAAATTTTTACCTGAAACACCAGAGGATATTCGAGTTGTAGTTGGAATAGGTAATATATATATATAACGGAAAATTAATATTGTATATAAAAATTTATATTATAATAATAAACATGAATTTATTTTTTAATATTAGATTTTGGCACAACATTCTCAGTAAGTTCAAACAATTTATTGATAATTAATGATAAAAATGATGACAAGAACTGATTATATATATACTATTTAATACAGGGCTTTGCATATGCTAGTATCCGTTCTGGTGAAGTCTTTACAAACCAGAATTGGCCGGGGTTAAATGGTCAATCCAAAACTAACACTGTATTGCAGTATGATGAAGATTTTAAAGAAGTTATTGAGTGGGGTGCTCGGGCTTTGGTTGGTGAGACGCGGCAACGTAGAAATAGAGTAAAAAAATTGCCAAGACCTGTGGAGCTTTTTAAATTTCATTTAGGAAATGTTCCAGAAAACCAAAAACCTAAATTGCTACCAAATCTTTCTCCTGAAAAAGCAATTACTGACTATCTTCGTAAAATGGGTATGTAAAAAGTTAATAAATAAAATATGATCTTCTCTAAATTATCTTCATGTTTATAGGCGAGGTATGACTTTTAATATTAAACGATACACAGTACTTTTATAAAAAATTAATATGATTATTTTTTATATAGTATATAAAGAATACTGTTGAAAATCATTATCCGGGAACAAATTTTTTTACAATGGTGCGTTTAGTTGTCACTATTCCTGCCGGTAAATAATGATTGTTACTATTATGATGAAAATTTGATCATGCTGAAAATACCGCAACATATGATATTTAAAATACATATATACTTGCAAATTTTGTTATAAATTAATTATAACACGACAGGATGAAACCCGCGATGGAAACCTGCGAAGTTATTGATACAGATCACTATCTAAAATAGTACTAACCTATCACTAACCCTAACTAAGTAAGATCTGCATCAACAACGTAACTCCTCTGTCGCGGGTTTCACCCTTTCATATTATAATTTGACATCGGAATTTCCACATGATCTATTTCACACAGAGTTGAAATTACATAATTGGATTAAATTTATTATAGGTAACACCTCCGATGTAATCACATGATTTGGCCAAATTTATGCATGTAATTTTGGCAAAATTATATGATCACATCAGTGACCTCGGAAACTTTGCCGGATGTCGCCTAGAATAGCAAATTTGATTTCAGAAACTAAATACCTTGTTCAAACCTACAAAATTAATTTACGAAAATTATGTAAAATTACAACATTTTCCGTCAACCACTTCCCGACAAAATCCAGACTCAAATTACAGCTAACACTAACACAATGCATGCTAGTCGGAATTTTGATATTTTCGGGAAAGTGGTTGCCGGATAAATAAAATCTACTTTACACCATGATCCGTGACATAATTTATCTTAAGGATCTTAAATTCTTTTATTAATATAAATCTAATAGAATTCATTGAAGAAACGAAAGTTATTTTGAGACAATGTATCTATGATGCTAATTTAATTGATGTTCTTGGTACCCAAAATCTGCAATTTAGCACCGAGCGTAAGTATTTATTATAATTCATTAGTTAACGTTACTATGCCGGCTAGCATTACGTAATGCTGATTGGTTAAATATAGCATAGTAATCCCATGATTTTTATCTCTGGACACACTATGCTATTCAACAGTTAGCTTTGATAATTTGTATTATTATTTGTTTTAGCGTTTATTATTTGCAAATTGCAGTTGGATGACTTGTCGGTAAAATGAAATAATATAGACTCATATAACAATTTTAATTACAATAATAGCCGAAGCTGCAGCTATACACTGTATGAAAGTGCTAAAAGATCATGGATTAAAGGCTGGAGGTATGTATATTGTGTTACGTATAAAAGAATCTATAACAGATAATTTTATTATAATAAAAATTCATTTTTTTCTTTAACCGAAATAATTAGCAACATACCTTGTTGTTGACTGTGGTGGTGGTACTGTAGATCTAACTGTTAGGAAACTATTATCTAATAATCAACTTAGCGAAACTACTGAACGTTCCGGTGGTTTTTGCGGAGGTACTTATGTAGATAGAAACTTTATTGAATATCTGGAAAGATCAGTTGGTGAACATGCTATTTCATCATTAAAGGAGAAACATTATGGGCAATTTCACTACGTTATTCAACAATTTTGCGAAAGAGTCAAAATCCCATTCACTGGTAATCCTGATGATTTTAGACCATTCGAATTTGATATTCTAAAATATTGTGACTCTTTAATACAATATCTTGATAATGAGATTAAAAATAAATTAGAAGATGAAGATTGGATTATTGACATTAATTATGAGGCTGTTATGTCATTTTTTGATCCTGTTGTTGATCAAATTATTAATCTAATTGACATTCAACTCACTCAACTTGAAGAAATCCACAAATGCTCAATAATATTTTTAGTTGGAGGTTTTAGTGAATCTAAATATCTTCAGGAAAAAATTAAGCAAAGATTTAATAGTTATAAAATTGCGATCCCACCACATCCAGTAGCTGCTATAGTTCGTGGTGCTGTTGAGTATGGATTAGATATGGGTGCAATTAAAACTCGTGTACTAAAATGGACTTATGGTATTGAAGTTTATTCAAAGTTTGAAAATGGTGATCCTCCGTCACGCAAAATTTCTAAAGATGGAATCCTTAAATTTCACTTATTAGCAAAAAGGGGTATTGAAGTGGATGTGAATCAATGTTTCTCTGACAAATTTTATCCAGTTGCACCTGATCAAGACAGCGGAACGGTTAAGCTTTTTTATACCCCAAAAGACTCAGCACAATACTGTGATGATCATGAAATGAAACTATTAGGTGAAATTCATATGGATTTACCTGACACTCATTTGGGACTTAATAGACCTGTATTAGTTACTTTGTGCTTTGGAAAAATGGAAGTTGTTGCAACAGTAAAGAACGAAACGAATGGTGATACATATACTAATTCATTTAAATTAGAATTTTAATAAGTCTACTTTTTCATAATGTTAAGGCAGCACTATTGTAAGAACATGCTATACAGACTTTAGAAATTAAATTTTAATTGTCTCATTATCGTAATCATTATATTTATAAATTGTCCTTATAAACTGTACAAAAAATTATTTTATTATTATTAAAATAACTACTGTATTGATTATTCGTACACAATGACTATTTTATATATACCGTATTTTCGCGTAATAACGCCCATGAGCGTTATTTCGAATTTTGGCCCGAATTAAGCTTAATTTAGGCCAAAATTTGAAATTACACCCCTGCGCGTTATTACGCGAAAATACGGTACTACAATTTGAACATTTTATCAAGAAAAGAAATAATTTTCTAATCGCGTCTCCATTCCGCAAATGTACCATTTCACTAACTAGTTCATTTCACCGAAAGTTTATTTCACTGACCCTCAATTCGCCGACACAAACTCTGATAATCCATATCGGCTGATTTGGTTTTTGGTGCACTTGTTACAACTAATAAAGAGCTTTTTTATCGTCTAAATAAGATAAAAAGCCAATAAAAAGAGCTGTAAAAAGAAGTACTTTTACCGTTTGATGAGATACTTGGGTGTTTTAGGTTGGGAAAAAAAAATCGAAAAAACGATTTACAAAGGTTTATATTATATGAGTGCGTGAGAGTGAAAACCTGGAAACCGATCATAGTAAATCATTAAATCGGTTTCCATGTTTTCACTCTCACGCACTCATATATTTTTGTAATGTTGGCATATACAGTCAGACCCCCTAAATGCAGCCCTCTAAATGCAACAGCCGATGGAAGGCTAGTCCCACAAAGGGACTTATAGATAAATGCGCGATCTTTATTCTGTAAGTGCGCACTAATTGTCCGGCACACATATAAAAACCTCCTCCATAAATGCTTCCACGTGATTACTAGCCAATCAAATCCATTATTTCTAGGCTACTAAAGCCATATTTATAGCATGATAATAGTCGCATTATGATTTTATTAGTGTTCTCTAATTGCAACCCTCCCTAAATTCACGCTCTAGAGCTGGTCCCGACAACGCGCATCAGAGGTCTGACTGTACTTTTATCATGTTTAGCATTAATTTTAAAAATATGCTAAGTAAATATATGAATAATATGTAATGTTTTTACTAATTTTTTTTTTATGTAAATTTTTTAGATTACAAGAAACATGTACTTACATACTTAGGATTTGAGTGGGTACATTCTAGAGTTGGTAATCGAAACGAAACCTACCCGAAACTAGTTTCGGAAAGCTTTAATCCGAAACTAGTTTCGGATTTTTTAAAAAGAAACCTCCGAAACTTTAAAAATTATAATATATTGACATTTATTTTGACAGTTCTACTTCCTGACACTCTTATTTATTTTCCTAACACATATACCAGCATACTATATATTATTATATATATATTACAATTGTTTTTGTTTTCAAGGACATGGAATATTCGAAATTCAATTTTTGAAATAATTTGAGATTTATTAGCTATAATAATTCCATTTTATTCTATTTATTCTTAACGAAGTTATTTCATTGTAATGTTGACACATTTAACATTATTAAACTTTCATTTGAGTACTTGTTTAGCATGTTTGGTGTGTTTATTTTGTGATAAGGTTTATGAAAGGAGTTTTTGTTAACAAATAAATCTTGACAAGAAATATAAAAAAGCTCCAAATATAAACAGACTTTTATAATGCCACACGTATAAGTGCTAATATTAAAAAAAGTTAGATATATGATCAAGAATTTGTCAACTGAATTAAATGTAACTCAAGATTCCAAAAAATCGATAAAGTGTTGCGAAAGCTTTTCAATACATCCATATTTTTTGAATACCGACTTATAAAAGATTTGCTAACATCTAAACATTTAACATTTTTCGAATCGATAAGCATTCTAAAGTTTTTCAATCATAAAGTTTTGGAGTTTCGAACTTCAGAAGAGGTTTCGGAAGGAATTTCAAGTTTCGGAAGAGGTTTCGGGTTTCGGATAGGGTTTCGGGTTCGGGTGAGGTTTCGAGTTTCGGATGAGGTTTCGGAAACTATAATCCGAAACCCGAAACTTTCGGAAACTATAATCCGAAACCCGAAACTTTCGGATTTGGCAAAAAAGGTTTCGGTGACCAACTCTAGTACATTCACTAGAATATACATACATATGTATTATATATATACTAGAAAATAGCGCTTGAATTATTAATAAGGTTTAACTTTGGTATAGTTTTGAATATAGAAGCGAAATTAAGATTTTGTTGTAAGCAACAACATTTAATAGTTAATTAGACAATTAAATATATATAGTAATTATTTCGAAGTTAAATTTAAATTTTAATAATTTTAATTGAAATTTCATTCAATCTTATATCAATATTATTTTAAAATTCAAAAACTTGATTGTTAATTAGCATATAGTATTAATGTTTGATTGGTTAGAAAGAGATCTGCAATCTGTGAAATCTTTACATTTATTTCTGTTGCAACTATTAAGAGTAAATTGCTAATGTTCAAAAAATGGCTTTTTAATCTTTTGGTTTTTAATTAAATATATAAATTTTATAATTTTCTATATTTATAATTATAAATGCAAAGCTAATAAAAAAGGTATTTTTGTAAAGGCTCAATTTGTAAAAAATTTTATATAATAATCCTCTACAATTTTAGGGTTAAAACAAATTAGCTAATATATTTTTAATTCTATTTTGCTTTAATAAAAGTTGCTTTGTTAGTAAAATAAGCTTTAGTAAAATAAATTGTCAATAATAAACTTGTTGGTAATAAGTGTTAATAAAATAAATATGCTAGTAAATTAAATATTGGTAAAGTAAATCAAAGCTTAGATAGTAATTAAATAAGCAGATTATTTTTTTTAAGCAATTCTGCTTTTATTTATATTGACTAACTAGTTAAAGTATTGCTGCTTTTACATTTTTGTGTCTAATCAAATAAAAGCTTACTTAGTGCCTTTTAGCACTTAAGTCTAACCTGTCATAGCTAAACTTTGTCTCTATCAGAATTTCTAATTTATCAAACAAATTATCTAACTTTATAATTAGCATTAGCTGGTTTTGCTAAGATTTCTGCTTTAGAATAGAGTGTTGTCAGTCTGATAACACCGGAAAAAAAAGAAAAAAAAGTTAGCAAAGTCAACGACCGATGTGTATATAATCTATATCTCTATATAATATAGCATGGGAGGATAAACAATAGGGGATAAACGCTATGAGACGAAAATTAAATCTAATTGGTTGGCTCTACTTACATGATGCTGATCATAATGCATTAGCATTACACCAGACACCAATAGAAAAGCACGCAACGCGACAGGACACATGCTAGTATTTAAAAAAATTGTCTTCTGCAAGGTGGACGGACATTGCATATTCATATAATATTTGTTCGCGTAATGAACCGCATATACCTATTTCTGCAAATGATACACATCCAAAAAAGAAATTTTTCACAAAATCAGGTGCAATCATCGTGTAACGTAAAATCGAAGGTTTTTTCAAAAACATCCCCGGTAACTCTAAAATTTTGACCTTTTACGTTCTAATAATAAAAAATTCTACTCTACAACGTTCCAAATACCAACCTTAACCCTAACCCTAACCCTAACGCTGATCAAAACTTCACGTGCTTTTAGCGAAATAACGACAAATGAATATTTCCTATTGGCATGTGATTTGTATCACTTGCAGAAATAAGTAAAATCCAATACATCCCGTGCCGAGATGATATTAAGTATGGCATGGGGTGAGCAGATCAGTATGTTATCGTGCAAACTCTTCTATTTTTTGCCTTGATATTTTTATGCACAATACATTACACAAGCCGATATTCGACAAATGCATAAATATTCAACTTATTAACAAATGCAATTTATTAACGAATGTACAAATATTCAATTTTAAGATTTGATAAATGTAACGGTAACATTATTTGCAAATTAAGCTAAGTATATAATTTATTGCATTTATTTATTTTTTTTTTTTACAATTTAATGCGAGCAATTATTTTTATTCATAGTTACCCGAAATTGTACAATTATGAAAAACGTTTCTGGTAAGAATTTTTTTCAATGCTTCTTTGTTCATTTCTCAGTTTTAGCCCCAATTCTTTTTAGAAATTTGATTTTCAGTTTGCTTTAGATTTTGAGTTTGACTTTCCAGATTCGCTTAGCTTTCTTTTTGCACATTCTGATTGAGTTCACTTAGTGCAATTTGTGGAGATTCAGTTAGTGCATTTTGTGAAGATTCAGTTAGTGCGTTTTGTGGAGATTCGGGTAAGTTATTTGCTGAAAATTCAATTGTATTAAATGATGAATAGTTGTTTGCCAATGTAAAATCGCCAAATGCTTCAATAGTTTTTTCAGCTTGATCAGATATTTCACTATCTTGACCTTGTGGTTTAGATGGTGAAGAATTTGCCATAAATGTCAAAGCATTAAAAAACCTATTTAATCCTTGTAGTTGCATTACAGACTTGGATCGTTCATATAATGTTAAATCTTGTTGGGTTTTATAGTATGTAATAGATATAATGACAGAATCAGAATACCCCAATCCTTTCAATATCTTGACAGTGGTCTTTCAACTTGAAATGATTTCATCGCTAATAGTAATATTAGTAATTTCACAAATATGGTGAAAATAGCCTTTTAAAGTACATTCAGGCAATGCATGTTAAAAAGCTATCACATACTAAATTCAGCTATAATAAATAAATTATTTTATTAATGAATTTAAAATATTACATTTTAACAGCCGACAATTACTTGTACCAAACTTATGGCTAATGAAAACAGAAACTTGTTAGAGAAAAGTAGAAGAGACAACTATACAATAACAGTTTTTACAGAAGTCAAGACTTTTTGCACTTTACTCCAGACTCTTTTGTATATTTGGCATGCAAGTTAAAAGCATTTTTGTACAAGATAACTAGCAAGAGAGTGGTGTCATTATACAAAAAATTTTAATAGAAGCACTGCTTCTGTTGATAAAGTTAGATAATAGTTGGTCTAAAGGAGAATAAGCGAGTTTTCAACACACTTTTTACCAAAGTTTAAGGATACCTGCAAACTAAAACCCTCTACTAAACTCAGCTCTTTGCACTTTACAAAATTTTTACTAAAAAGTAAGAAAAACAGCATATCACTAACAAAAGATTAACACAGTAACAGCTGCCAAAAAAGAAAAGAAATATACATATGTACATGTCTACTTTAGAATGAATAGTGTCAGATAATATAATAATGTTTGAAATATTGCAGAAGATCTGCTGATCTAATTGGGATAGCAACTAAAAGTTTTGACCTTGGAGCTCTACTTCAAGACCAGATGGTTTTAATATTTTTACATCCTAAATATGAATATAAATAACTAGCATAGAGTTTAGTTTAGTTTATTTGTAATATTATATAATTTTTACAATCCAGCATGGGTTTAATAGTGCTATCTTTGTTTTTTTTTCTTTTATTTTCTTTTTTCTTTTTGTTATTTGTTTGGTTTGGTTTTATTTGTTTAGGTGGATCAGAATTTAATGTTGAAGTATTTCTCTATTTTTCTTTTGCCTTTTATATTTTTGTCTGTGCTTTATTTTATAAAAAGAAAAGTTAATTCTGATATAGTGTATGATACCCTTTCATGATCAAAGGATAAACCTAGTAAATTAGGGACTCAGAGAGAGACTTGAAGTTCACTGAGGCTAGTTATATTTGGCAAAAGCATGGATAAGCTGCTTTGTGAGTAGATTAGTATAGCTATTATTAGAAAATGTAAATTTCCTAGTTTAGTTTAATCTCAAATAAAAAATGGCAAGTCAGCTGAATTATAAAAAAAAAATATTACATTTTAAATTAATTATATTAAAAAAAATATAAGAATAAAAAACTTTTAAAAAACTAGAATATCTAAAAAAATTTTTAATCTAATAATTACTTACTATCATTTGCAGTATATAGTTTAGATAAAAAGTTTGCAACAGCAGTTGCTAGATTTTTTGTAAAGTAAAGTTTATAATCATTAATAATTTCTTTGATATTCAGCAAGCTAATTGTCTCAGCTTGTGCTTCATAATCGCTTATTCTCCTTTGACTCATTTTAGATCTGTATAGTTTAATATTTATCTTACTATTATATCTTTTTACAAAGTTATTGACCTTAAAATCTTGATGCTCTCCACTACATAAAGCTAACAATATAGCATTATAAAAAAATATACAATATAATAAACCCTCAGAAGATATATGCTGCATTATAGGATTTGTTAGGATCTGATTGACTTCATTAATAGTTAAACCATTACCTATTACATTTATCTAGACCTACTAAAGAAAAAGTTTTTAGCTTTTTATTAATTATAGTATGAAGGTTATAAAAAATTTTGGGTTTAGTATATCCACAGGCTTTTCTAAAACAAAATACTTATTTAAATAATGCCAAATTGCAGCTATATAATTCTTTATTGAAGACACATAGTACTCTTTACCTGAATATATATAGTACTCTTTATCATCTTTATGCTTCATTACACAAATGAATCTAGCTAATTGATCTTTTAAGACTGGTTTTGAATTAATATCCTTTATTTTTCTTTTATAACCAACATCTGCACAAAATCTTTCAATCTTTTAACTTATACTTGGATTGCTTTGTGTGTTGATTATATATGTGAACTTTCACAAATAGCTTTTATATTATTAAGTAAGAGCTCAATGTATTTAAAAGTCTATAAATTGTTATTCAATATCTTTTTTTAGTTCTGACTAACCAAATAATACTTAAATAACAATAATATAAAACAAAAAAGCAACCTTGATACTGGTATATGAAGCTGTCTTCAATTTTGGCATCTTTTTTTTTTTTTTTTATATCTTTATAGCTTATTAATTATAACAAAGTCTTGTATAGATTAGCAGCAATAGTAAATTTTCTTGTTCAACTAATGATAATAAATTCTAACAGTATCAAATTCTCATTATCAGTTAACTAATGATAACATTTGATGCAGAGTATTTATTTATACAAACTAACAATGTAAGAACTTGTTCAAAAGTAAAGAACAAATGAAAATCAAAGCACAAAAGTGCAAAAAGAAAACACTACATCAGTATATGTGAAAGAAATAAATTTTACTTTCTAACAGCATTTTGAAAAAAATATTTTTAATCAATCATCTAATCTATTTATACTTTAATAACATATAAAGCTAATGATTTTTTTAGGTTATGATTATAGTTGCATAATAACATTAATATTAAATTATATATCGACAAATAATATAAAATTTGTTCAACTAGGCAAATTTTATATTATTTGTCAATGTATAACCAATATCTTATAAATAATAGCCAAAATTAAAAACTATACTATATACTGTACTATACTGATTACCTATAATTTCTAATTCTAGCAGTAATATATATAATACCAAATCATTATAGTACAAATTCTAAAATTTGGCCTGTAGTACTAATCTGCTCTTAATCTGCAAAACACCTTGCTGAAATTCATCTAATCTTGCAAAACTAATTTTATTTCTGTCAACAAAGTTGGTGTTTCAGCTATTTTTATATTTTTTAGTAACCAAATCGATAAGTTATCAAGTCAGAATCAATAAGTTACTAACTTTTTTTTTTAATATTAAGGTAACCACTTTGGGGTCTAACACGTTTTATTGAACTTTAAATTGAATGCCAGAGCAACCACATGGGCTACTACTGACTTTGTTACATTAACGAAGATACATTCTAGTTATATCTGCACCTTTTGAATGTCTAATTAAGTAGTTTCCTATTACTAAGTACTATACTAGATGCTGTACCTGTAACCTACTATTACTTGAGTTACCCAATTAAACTCTCTGATCAACTTAATACTGTCAAATATTCTTCCCAAAGAGGAACTGCCACTAAGGCCCTTTAGAACTACTTTATTCTCATAGTAAACCTACTAAAGCAGTCCATATCTCACACATGTATCATCTAGATTTTTCAATAATTTATGTCTAGGCCGCAGCCAAGTACTTGCAGCTTTTTACCTCTGCTACTGTTACTTACTCTGTGCTCTTGCGAAGTTTATCCAAACCCCAGTATCCACTTTATAGACTATCAACAGTACTTCGATGCCAACTAACAGTGCCTTAAACTTCTAATTCAGATAGCTCAAGAAGAACTAGTGGGCATCCTCTGGTATTCTGAATGAATCCTTTTTCCTCTGGCTAATCTGGTGGCCTGGTTGGTATAGTGTTTGCCAAACACTCAGTTCTTGTTCAGTTTACTGCTAGTGTCCGGTTTCTTAGATAATAATCCTTTACATAGTACTATCGAAGACCTGTGCTACTTCTCTATTCAGAACTTCCCAAGTAGGCTTTTGTATCCCTAATCTCTTGGATTTATTTGGCTGCTTTACTTGGGTTTCATGTAACTCATGTATTACACTACATTCTACAACCTCCCAATATAAGTTGGTGAGACCAAAGTTACAGATGCTTACCTGATCAATATTATAATATAGCAATACAGAGTCTTAGTAAAGTTATACTACTTGACTTAACATATAAGAGAGTTAAGAAATATGTATGCAAACAAGAAAAAAATAAAATAAGAAAGAAAACTAAAAGAGACTTTAAAGTAAGATAATAAACCAAAAAAATATGATGGCTCTAATCTTAAAACACAATAAAATACTCAAGAAAAGGGAGAAGAGGCAATAGCTCAACTCAAGATACCAAAAATAAATACTCAAAGAAGAAAGAAGAGGTGATAGCTCAACTTTAAATACACAATAAAGACACAATAAAAGCTTTATTAAACACAATAAAAAGAAGATAGGTAATGGCTATACTTCCAAGAAAATAAGTTGTAAATAACAAGGAATTAAATGTGGATAGGAGACAGTCTGCTCTGCTTTGAGGAAAAAGGTAGGGTTTTTATATCTTTTGGGTTATTAGTAAATAACCCAGTTGATGACCCAGTTAACGACCCAGTTAACGACCCTTTTAACAACCCAGTTAATGACTCTTTTAACAACCTAGTTAACAACCCTTTTAACAACCCAGTTAGCGTATCAATTAACATACCAGATAACATACCTGTTAATATATCAGTTAACGTATCTATTAATGTATCAGTTAATATACCTAATATTATACTAAAATTAATACTATTTGTCAAAAATTTTACTATTAAACTAAAGCTAAAAATAAATATATA